>KV425906.1:34007-83359 GCA_001632375.1 Exidia glandulosa HHB12029
CCGTCTGCCACCGCTTCGCTGAAGAGACCCCGTGTGGACCCTGAGCCAGAGCCTCCGCGTCCACGGAAGCGTCGTGATGGCCAGGGGCACCAGCAGTACCGACTCAAGCAAATCAGCCTGCCTAGCGGTGCCAAGCAAACTGTGGTATGCAAAGTTCAGCACCTCTATTGACTACGCTTTATGATTCTGTTCACAGGCAGCGTTCTATCTGCATATCCGCGTCATTTGGGGGATTATCGAGGTTACAGACATCCCAGAGCCTCCCGACACCGACACACTCGAGACCTTCAATCAGCGCTTCAATAGCATGGACCAGATCATCGATGCACGGAATAAGCTAGCCGACGTTCCGCCGCCGAATAACGACATGATCTCGCGGATCCAGGAGCTTCGCGCAAACTTCAGCAGTAACTCGCGCAACGCCAAGCAAGCGTCCAGACTCTCCGACGTCATTCTTGGCTATGTCTTCGCTTTGATCATGCACTTTCGTTTGCGCCGCTTCAAGCCGGACTTCCGCCAGTCGCCAAGCTCCACCTACAATCTCGTGCATCGCCTCATTGCTATCGACACTTGGCGCCAGGCTCTTGCAGCCGGCGCATACGACGGCATTCCCGGCATCGACAAGTCGTTCATTGACGACTTCCTACTCTGGACGCGTGCCGCTGATCACTTCATCAACCACTATATACGCAAGATCTACGAGCGCGAGCAGAGGTACCCAGGCATCATGAAAGAAATTGCGACCCGTGACGCGGAGAGGGGTCGCCAGCGAGCAGTACGTCTTCCTACACCCCCTTTCGTCTCGTCTGACCGACATGAGTGCAGCTGGCCGCCGCACGCGTCAAATGGCTGAAAGCAGCCCAATACCCGCAGCGCGTCATCGACCTCGTTGGCAGCATCGACGGCACTTCGGACGACGAGGCGAGCTCCATACCGGTATCCGGGGGTGCCAACGCTCCCTCCGTGACGGTCGATGTGTACCGCATCAGGAAGAAGGTCGGGCGCGCTGATGTCGTCACCAAGTTCATTCGACACATCGACAGAGCACGGAAGCAGGGGCAGGTGCAGCGTTCGGGATCGCGCCTTACGCCAGTGCAGGCGGCAAAGCAGAAGGCCGGCAAGCAGGAGCGTACGCGGATCGAGGTGGATGACCCCGCATTCGTCTCCATCGAGCGCCTGCCCACGAAGGTCCCTCTCGACTGGTACGACCCTACGGCTTTCAACGCGTGCGACGTCAGCTTCCGCGCCAAGTTCCTGAAGACCGAGCCGACTATCGCCATGCCCGACAACCTGAGCCTGCTCACTCAGACGAACCCGATCCCGGACTGGCGGCGTATGACTGACAAGGTCTGGATGCGCAAGCACGGAAAGGCACGCCTGGCCAAGTACGACCTCCCAACAGCAATTGAGATGAAGACGGACTCGGAAGGCGACAAGGACGATAGCAGTGACGAGGAGGACACTGGCACAGGCGGTGGAGGTCAGGGCGGGAGCGGTGGAGGTCAGGGTGGGAGCGGCGGAGGTCAGGGCGGGAGCGGTGGAGGTCGGGGTGGGAGCGGCGGAGGTCAGGGCGGGAGCGGTGGAGGGAGTGGGGATGCAGGCGCCGCTGGGAGCAGCAACCGCAGCACTCATGCCAGTAGTGGCGGCGGCAGCAGCAGCACCAGCGGCGCCAAGGATCGCCCCACTGCCGGTCGCAGTGGCACGACCTCGAGGCCAGGAGCGAGCGCCGGAGCAGGCAGCAGCAGCAGACAGCGGGGTGGCAATGCGAGCAGCAGCAGGACTGCTTCCCATGGCGCGCACGAGGACGATGATGACGACGACGATCGCGAGGCGGATGAGCTTGATGGCGAGCTCATGCAGCTTGACGAGAGCGAAGAGCCTTCCAGGCGCGACTTCGCCAAGGTTCTTGGAGAGCTTTTTGGTCCAATGAGCAAACGAGCGGCAGCTGCAGCGCAGAATACGCCGTCTACGTCGAGTGCTCAGCAGTCCTCGACATCGCGTATTCCTGTGCCAGGAGGCACTGCCCCTGCATCTCGCCCAGCCGCGCAGATGGGCGCTGGCACAGTGCCACAGGGCGGCTTCCGTCGCGCAGGACATCAGATTGGGCCCCGCGGCGGTGCGCCATTTGTCCCAGCTGGTGGGAGCAGCAGCAGCAGTGGGACGCGCAAGGATAGGAAAGGGAAGGCAAAGGCCGATGACGACACGATGGATACGCAGTAGGTGACGGGAACCCGATTGGATTGTCTGCGCTGTGCGCACTTATGCCAACTCTTGTACAATGTCTTAGTTCTGAATCACAACATGATAGCGAGATAGGAAGTAATGGAAGGGAATAAATATGGGATGGAGGTGATAGCGAGTGACAAGAATTGAAACCAAGAACTGCACGAAAGGCGTACCCCACATGCGGTCCGTTTCCAAAAACGCGCCTTGTATTTCTTTTCTGGAGTCGAATTTCCTGCATTTTTACGTTCATGATAGGTCAAGGAAAGAGCCATAATGAATACCTGATATTTGAAGCACATACGAGGGCGAGTTATGCGTAAAGAAGTGCGGCTGACCGGACGAAGAGGGTGCCGGCCTGTCGCGGACACCGACATTCTCACTCGCAAACTGCGCGGAATGCGATATCCGCGACGGGACATGACACTCCAGAGCTGGCGGTGGACGAGAGCATTGTCTGTACATCAGCACAACCTCGGCGGACGGGCGGTAAGCAGCGCCGTCCTCGCGAGCCAGCCTAGCTCCTCCTGATGACCACGGTCGTCTGTTCGCCGCCTGTGCCTGTCGGGCGCAACGTCCACGCACCGGGCATCAGCACGTCCGAGCGCTCCTCAGCGACGATACGGTAGAGCGTGTCGAGCACGCTGGTGTACGGCTGCGGGCGCGTCTCGACGCATGCGCGCAAGTGGCGCCCGCCGCGCGTCTGGATCTGCAACCGCCCTCGAACGGGAGCGTGATGAGCAGGCCTGCGCAGCTCGAGACAGACTCGGTCAGCACCCACGCGACCGGCTGAACGCACCTTCGATGCTGATAGGGCCGAGCGAGGAGTTACCACACTGTGCCAGCCGCCACTTTGTTTCGCAAGGTCTGTACGACCCCGTTCAGGCGCCGGACTGTACGCACTCGCGGTCGGGCCATCTAGCCTGGTCATGGTAGCGTGTCCTTGCCGGACTGCCCGACTTTGAGCGCGCACCGAGTGTCCGTGGTGTGCGACGTGTTCTGCACCAGGTGCAACGAGGACGCGCGTGCACGCCTGCGGGACGAGACCCATTCGAGCACCGAGCTCGCAAGCTTTCGCGAGACCGACTGTTACGAAACGCCAAACGGGAGAAAGGGTCCATGAGCCACGTCGCACCTGTCGCGCCGTTGCTGCAAGCGGGTGGCCTTAGGCGTACACGCAGCCCAACGTCTGTCCTGTCCACGTGCACGCCGTAAAGGACATGCATGCCTGCTAGCTGGCCGCCAGCTCAGCAGTATGCCCCCACGCGCTCTGCGTGGTTACACAGAACCGGCGCCAACTTCGTGTTGTGGTCGTGCTGCGGCACGTAGTAGTCGACGTCGCGGTCGTGGTCGCGTATTGAGCAGACGAACGGGCGGACCGGCAGCACCAACGGCGCGCCAAGGTCCAGCCTCGTGCGGTGGCGCACAGAGCGACGGCGCGATGGTCGTAGGGAGGGAAAGAGACGTGTAAAGCCGCCGGACCGAACTGCGGGCTGTTCCTCCGGCATTAGCGCCCGCGACAGTCCGCAACAACGCTCCGGGACAGCAGAGTAGATAATTAGATACCAATAATCCACTCAACTCCTTCTTGTGATATGAATTTAGGAATATTTTCAATGCTCTGGGAGTACTCCTATGTGATCCAGAGGCGGCACGCAAAAAGGTCCCGTGGGCTGGAGATAAGACAATTGGAGGCCCATTTGCCCTTCGCGCGCGTCCGAACGGTCTGGAACCGCTGAATGTACAGGACAACTTCTTGTCTTGGGTCAGAACTATGCAATTGTACACCCTTTAGCTCATACTATAGCTCAGAGAGGTAAAGGTATTTTTTTCCGGGACCTACAGGTAAGCCATGGCACAGATACTCATTATTCCCCCACTTAATCACTTCATGACCAGCATATACCTTTAGAATAGACTCGTGGCAATCGTACTACCGCATTATTGGACATTTAAATACTTGCTCCGTGTTCTGAGGCTCGATTCTCACGGTGCGCTCGGCAAACACCGGGAAACAGGGTCCAGCGCACGCACAAAGCGGCAGAGTTATCCGTGCGCTGGACCCTGTTTCCCGGTGTTTGCCGAGCGCACCGTGAGAATCAAGCCTCAGAACACGGAACAAGTATTTGAATGTCTAATAATATGGTAGTATGATTGCCAAGAGTCTATTCTAAAGGCCTATGTTGGTTTCCAAGTAATTGAGGGAGGGAAAGACAACTGGCAAATTTAATTCTGCTGTATCGAACTATCTACGTGCCCGATTGAGGGCATGTGTAATTACATAGACATCTTCGAGCATCTCAAATGTACCGCTGGGACGTGGGTACAGAGGAACATGAGAGATAACATGATTAGGCTCGATGATCAGGCGTGAGAAGGAGCTGTGCGTCGCAATGACCTTGGCGGACATGTCGGGTAGGTCGATATATGGGCTCAGCGGGGCGTTTGGGGCAGCGAGTGCGACATGCGTGTGAACTCCAAGGAATGTACGCAGCTCCCCTTCGATTGCCATGGTCCAGATTGCCTTTATGAACCCGCTGGACGTCTCAGCGGGGTTCCCAGGCATGTAGAAACGAATGCTGCTGTTGCCGATGTGCGACTGATGAATATCGAAAGTGCGGCCTGCGATCTCTGTGGTCACGATTGACCTTGCCCGGAGGGGAACAATCCGTGGCTGCGGTGGGTGGGGGAGTGCATCGTAGCGGCGCCAAGTACCATCACGAGAGTGAAGGTAGTTAAAGACGAGATCATAGTCAGACTCGGAAAGAGGTGCATCGTACTTGTGCAGTGCGATCTCGTCCTCTGCGGTGAGAGCTCTGGGTGCAGAAGATGCAGCACCCGGAACGAGAAGGGAATATAGCTTCTGCACCTCCGGGTTATCCGAGCCGTCTCGAATGCGCGCCTCAAGTCGACCCCGGCGGCATATCTGTCGCAGCATAGTCAGATCCATATCGTCTGTCAAATGATGAGCCAAAGGTCAGGGATTCGTGAAAAAAGTCACTCACAGAGGCGGTTGTTGGTGGATATATCTGCGAGAACACCATTCTGCCGCTCAAACGCAAACTCGCTGAGAGGAGGAAGCGGTCCCCAAAACTTGAGTGCGTCTGCTGTGTGCAGAGCAATATGATCGTTGGGAACGGCGTGGAGATCTGGCCATAGGAGAGTGCGAGATCGGCGATACTCCATCAAATGCTCGAGATAGGCATCTGCGAGCGCATCCGACGTGGCATACGCGGCAACAATGTTTGTGGCAGCGACAAGGTGTGCAAAGTTGGCGAGAAGGATACGATGGCGATCAGAGGCTCCAGCCCGGCTCCAGATCTCAGGAAGGACGAGAGGAAGCACAACGGTAAAGAGAGTGAGTACTGTTTCCGCCTTTAGCTTCCCATGAATCTTTTCGCCGAGATTGATGGGAGGACGCTCGACCCAGGTGGGGAGAATTATATGCTGACAGCAGTGGCGAATGGCGGCAATCTCGCTCTCTAGTAGAACAGCAGGGCCAAGAGGGTCGAGATCGATATAGTCAGAGTCTGCATGGATGGTGCTGTTGTCATCCACAATGAAGTCATCGTCTGGAACGAAGTCGTCATCCATTGGTTCATCACCGTCTGACGATACGCGAGCAGACCGGGATCGTTCGCGGCGAGGTCCCGCTGGACCTGTATCACCACTCTCCTGGCTCTCCCGTGCAAGCTCCTCCAGCTCGGCGTCATAGTCAGACGACTCGTATCCTGTAACAGCGTCCTGCTCAAGAGCAGTTGCAGCCTTCTCCGCCTCGGCAACATCGTCAGGAATGCCGATGCCCCAGAAAACACGCAGATGTCGGGTGAGAACACCTTCGCACCAGTTGTGCATAAACCCAGGGACGAGAGAGCGTACGGGATCCCAGTATGGGAGATCATGGAGTGGCGACCATCGAATGCCAGCCTCGTCAGTGATCTCCTTACGAGCCTTGATAGTCGTAGCTGCTCGCCAACGCTGTGCCATATCGCGCACCCCGTCGGCACTGCGCGGAGTCCCAAGCTCAAGAGAGTCGATATCACTGTACTTCTGCAGGCAGTATGAGCAGAAGTAGTCCGCGCTATGGCTGACATATCCGCAGAGTTTCCGGATGGCACCCAAGTCAGCTATAATTGGGAGGATGGCAGCGCGAACCCAAACACCATCGGGATGTTCAAAAGTCGCAAAGAGCATGCCCACAAACAATGCCAAAAGCTGGGATATGATCGGAGCAATGAGATGGCTGAGCGTAATGACGTCGGCTGAAAACGGAGGTGGCATGACACCACAGAAGAAGAGGTTCTCGGGTAGATAGCGAATTTCGGGCGGAAGATTCATACATGCAAGCATAATAGCTCCGCACGATACAACCTTGCCGCCTTTCTTGTTGCCGAACGGATTGAACCAATCCAGGTAGAAACAGAACACAAGGTTGTGTTTGATCGACGTAAAAGCATCCGGAAGACTGCGCCAGGCTGGACTGTCCCAAATCCCATGCATATGACCATCGTCGCGACGCGGTGCGAATGGAAGCTCGAGTGCTTTCTCGATGTCACGACGCGAGAGAAAGAAGCGCAGCCAAGACTCGAAGGACTGTGTACTGTACAGCATCCGCGGCACGGTCTTCGGTCCATTTCGCGTCTGGCGAGCTCGAGTCAGGACTTCACCACAGACACGCGCGCGAGCAGATTCTCTGCGTGTACATGTCGCAGGAATGGCATCAATGGGGTATGCCGTAAAGCAACGCGGACAGCAAACACTGCGAACAATTGTCGGCTCCAGATCCAGACGCTGGAGCAGGGTACGTTCGTCAAGTGGTATGTCGATCCTTGGTGCAGCCGCCGAGATGGCATATGCCATGAAGACTAGTGTCACAAGGTACGTCACAGCCGCAGTAATGAGACGGAGAGCGCCAGCAACCTTTCGGTAAGTCGATCGACTGACACCCGCAGAGAGACGAAGCCAGAGCAAAAAGCTGGAGCACATCAGAGCAATAGTATCCAGATGCGCTGCGAAGTCTATCACAGTTAGGACCTTATCTCGGAGAAGAAATTATCCACACACCTAATGGAGATACCGGTACCGGGGCTGCTGGCGGGACTGCTGCAGCATGAACATGTGTATCGGGTGCAGGAAAGCGCTCGGCATCCAAGTCGCGCTGTTCGTGCCGTAGACGAGTTGCAGAGCTCACTTGCTGTCCGCGACAGACCTCGCCGCGGCGGTCGACGAATATAAGCTGGCTGCACTCTGTGCAGACGCATACAACAGGTGCCATATAGTCTATACACGTAATGAGAACATGCCTTTGCTCGTTCCTTTCACTTACAGTGCGCGTCTCCGCGCTAATATGTTACGACTCTGCAGGGCGCACTCCTTGATGCCTAATTGCCCGATTAGCTGATCATGTGACCAAATGAGCGGAGCAAGCTCGCGTTACCTACGTTAATAGCGCTCGTGGTTACAGAAGGCTGTGTGTTTTGCGTGCGCGTCGCGTGCGGGTGCGTAAGGGTGAAGAGCGAACAAACATCGGAAGCATTCCAGCCGGCATCTCCGGCACGGGTCCTTTTCATTCCATAGTAAAACACGCAATGCGCGCACAACGAGCTTATCTCGGTGCATAGTCAACGAGCCATCGGCTGCCCCCAGTGATATGGGTAACATTCCTGTGCCATTGGGATGCAGCCCGGCGATTTTGCTTATACGGTACGATCACGATGCGTACTCGAACGGGACCTATGAAATACTTCGGCCATGATGAACCAATCTCTGTCAGCTACGAGTATTAGGTTTGAACATGTACAGGTGTTGACGTCAGGGTTCCTTACATAAGGAGTTTGTTTTACTCATCAGTGCATGCTACGTGAGACGTATCGCACGGACTCTCCTCTGCACTTCCTTTATACTATGTATTGGAAGTGGAACTTAGGGATAATCGTGCAGTGGCCCGAGTCGGCTGCTTCCAGGTTGCTTCCGCTTTTTCCGTCTCGACCATCACCGTGCTCATGACATCTGCATAACGCCCGACCGCTGCTCCGCACCACCTCCCACCGCTTGACCTATATGTTGCATTTAATGCTCTACTAGGTCTCCACCTTCGCATTCGATGCTTTGAGGCATTCTACACGTGTTCAGTACAACGTTCCGAGTCGTATAGCTATCGCTGCCAGAGCCGACGTCTTTTCGAATCTGCTACGCTTCGTCTACATCGTCCGTCTTCCTCTTTGACAGCAATACGACCTTCCGCTCGCGCATAACATCTAGCCCATGCGTACCGAAGTATCTAGGACTTTCGAAACTCCACGCGTCGTTGGCGCGTACCCAGTTTCCGAGCCCGTCAACGTACTTCGCTACCTCGGGCGGTGCGCTATCTTTCTGCGCGAGGAACTCCTCCACGCGCGCGTCGTGTTGTTCCGCCAGCCAGAGCAACGCGCGGTCGAGCGGCCAGTTATACTGATTCTGGACAACCGCGAGGATGTTGTGCGAGTCGCCGCGGGCCTGTTCAACGTTATACGAATACAAGTCCTGCCGCGCGCGCCGAGGCGTCAGCTTCGCAGATCTAATAACCCGTGGCGCTCACATTTCCGAGTATGATCATGTCTATCGTGAGCGTTTCTAGGCGCAGGACCGTTGGGTCCTCGAAGGCGTTGTCGTTCCGGACGCACATGCCCAACTGCAGGAGTATTAAAATAGCGTGGGCTCCTGCAGTCAGTCGACGCAGAGTGAAGTATTCTTCTACGGTACGCATGCGTTTGGCCTCCCGGTCGCGTGCCTCTTCGACGACGGAGTTAACGTACTTCTGGAAGTGCTTGACGAAGCGGCGTTGGACGCCGTGACTGGCAAGGGGAACCACTCGCGACCAGAACCTTCTACTCGTCAGTAAAATGACAGCTCTTGGTCACGTGAATGAGGACGGACTGGGTACAGATCTCTCCGAAGAGATGAACCTTCGACCCGTCTGCTCCGCGAAGACTTTCCACCATAGCGTCCACCATTATCCGGACCTCATCCGCCCTGGCGCGATCTGACTGCTCGTCGAAGGCGAAGGTAAAGTTCATATAGTCGCACGTGACTCGGAGCTCATCTGTGTCGCGTTAGGTGCATTCTGCAACTTCGGAAGGTACTTGACCATATGAAGCACTCGGATATGCTAGGGCTGCGAGTCGATCTAGGATGGCCGGAGCCAGGTAAGGCTCGCGTAACTACCTACACAATCTCTGCGCTTACCGAAGTCGCAGCTCTCGAATGCCTTCTGTGCCTTGGGACTAAACGCTCGAAAGCCTCTAATCCATGCAGTCGATGCCTTCTTGGCTTCTTCGTAGAAGGGGTTGATGCACCTCAGCCACGGCCAGTTGCGCAGGTTGTCGGGCAGACAGTATACGGGCTGCTCGACGTCGGGGCTATCTGAGGCGGAAGTGGCCATTCGGAAGCCCAGGTCGAAATTGTGGGTGGCTTTAGCGAATGTCGAGGAACCTCTGGGTCGCTCGCTTTATCTCACTGATGATATGCAACACATGCAGATAGCTGTGTTTGCAGCTTCGTTGCGTCAAGTCGACACTACGCAAACTCCTGAAGGCTCCTGAGCGCCGAAGAAGCAAACAACAGGCGCAGTGGCGTCTTTAGTGCTGTCAGTGCGCGAAGGGCGGTCGACTCCGTTGTCCTTTTCCCGATTCAGCATGGCTAACGGTCGCAACACACGTCCAGCAGCACTTTATGCGCCTTCAGCGGTTATCAGGAGGTGTCCATTATAATGTTTGAATGACCCCATATCCCCAAAGAAGTCAGCCCGTCAGGCTCCAGCATGATGCTCAGTCTGTCCACACACGCGTCGAGTCCAGGTGCGTTTCGTCCGTATTCGTCGCTTGAAGTAGACTAATTCCACAGGTTCACTCCCAGGACCCAGGTATTCTCTTTGCGTCGTGGACCCTCTCGATCTTGCCAGGCGGCGGATCTATTCATATATAACTACATCGTCAGCATCTGTTCGTGTGCGATGCTCCGTCCAATTGGCGGTGCCGGTCTCTTCAGACCTCTTGCACGCAGCCTCTCTCCGTGCCGCCATTGTCGGATGTCAACGTTGGAGACGGATTACGGAACTCAAGCTCTATGCCCGTAGCTGTCGATCCCGTAAAGTCTGCCCGTGATTTTGCACTACTCATGCTCTCATTTCCTCCAAACTCTCGAAGATTCAGGACTAAACGTGAGCACTGCGTTTGTTAGTACGTGATTTTGGTTCAGCCTGGACATCCTTACCGCTATCGCCCAGCCCGCAATAATCCATCTGCAGCAACTTCAGCTCTGAGGCTTCGAACGCGTGGTAGAACGTGGACGTACGAAGAACCTGCTCCTATCAAGGGTTCCAGCGGCTCAGCGGCGATTATGACGGTGTTTGCGAGTTCCAGCGCTGCTGCGGTTTAGCCACACAATCTGTCTCTTCCCGGGTACGTACCAAATATCCTACTTCTCGTGAGTAATGGCGCCCTATCAATCATGAGTTCCCAAGGGTACTCACATTCCGTAGAACATTGCGCCGTCGCGGGCGAATATGACGATGATTCCTGTCATCTCCACGCCTTGAACGCGCATCTCCCAGAGCTTGTACAGCGTCATTGCGAAGAAGACACCTACAGACAGTTAGCGCCTCGGCTCAACGATGTTGTCGCGTCATGTTGCAGACGCACTGTCGAGAACCAGCGCCGCGGCCCTGATCGGTTTCAGTGTTCAGCGCTCAGCCCTCACTTGAACGTCCAGCGCTTACCAGGCTGTTGTGGTGTATCTCGGCGTCCGATCAAGGCGCTCAGAGAAACAACCTGGCCAGGCACGAACTTCCGGCGGAACTTGGAGTGCATGCGCCGAGAGCGCTGCTTGCGTTGTGATAACCCATGCGATCTGCCCGTGGGTCTGGAGCTCAGATCGCGAAACGCTCGGTCGAGACGGGGCGTACCGTCTGCTGCACTGCATGAGGGGCCTCAGCTGTCAATTCCTGGGCACAGAGGGATTGACGCACCGACAAGTAATGCGACGAGTACCACCGTCACTGAACAAACTTGCAGTGAGCAGGGTTTCGTACTGTCTCCATCGCTGTCTAACCTGATCTCTTGTTGAACAGAGCGTGTAGGCGAAGCACGAGAAGCGCATTAACCGCAACGCTGAATACTGGTATCGAACTGCCCTACGTCAGCCATTGTGATAACAGATTATAAAACTCACAAGGCCTCTGTCTTGTAGTACGAATTGCAGCTGCTGGGGCCTCAGCTCTTACGCGCTCCGAGAGATGGCACATCGGCGTACAACTGCCAGTGTGGGGATTATGTGAGGTACAGATGCCTAGAATGAGAAGTTACTGACAGGTACAGAAAGGCCAACAATGAGGCTCCCTGTGCAGGCCCACTCAGTAAAAATACCTGAAGTAGAAAACCAGTTGCCGCTTTTACCTGCCGTGAGAAAGCTGTGAATATGAGTATACGACTCTCGCATATTACTCATCAACTCTTACCTCAGGTACACCAGTGCGTAGTAGCGTATAAACAGGTACAAGGCTTGAGCAGCGCTGAAGTCCCTATCACGTCTGAGCGTATATGCTTCAGAGAGAGCAAACATCTTCCAGGATAAAGCATGCCTCCAGATGTGCTTAACCTGGCGAGCAAGAGGGAAACCATCAGCCGCGCTCATACTAGGATAATCGACGGACCTCCATAGGCGCAGTTAGCAATATGTCGTACACAAATAACGCCAGCGCGGATACTTAACGAATCGTCATCAGAGCGGATATGCAGGTAGTGACATGCGTACCTGAAGTATACCGTGTAAGCTGGAACTGCCGAAAGGTATCTTCAGCCTGCTTGAGAGCATCGAGTAGTGCATCGGCCATCTTTGTGAGTACTCGGTCCGGAGACGAGGAGCGAGGCTGAAATGGAGTCCTGACGAATATACGAGACATCGAGATCGAGACTACACGACGGGAACAAGCGGGACGCGAGCGGGGCATGATCGGGATGCCGAGTCATGACAATCTTGTCCCTCCGAGTCAGTCACTGGTTGCCTCTAGACTTTTCACCCCTGAGCAGGGAGGGTAACTTACGAAGCGAGCGCTGGAAGATGCAGACTCCGGAGGACAACCCGAGGCGAAGCGCGACGTGGACGAACCCATCCGCGGATTCTTCGCGCTTAGCATCTGGTCCACCATCCTCTTCGTCATAGGCCTGGTATGGCTCATCGTAAAAGATTCGCAAGAATTCGATCTCCTCGTCGTATTCCAAAGCCATGGTTACAAGCGAGGAAGGACGAGATAATGCAGGAGTTGAAGGCGAGCGGGAGTGACGAGTGGGTGAGCACATCCGATGTGCTGCTCCCTTGGTTATTCCAGTCAAGTTATTTCAAGCAGATCGCACGTTCGTAACAGATGACCGTGTCTAGACTGTCCATGCGCATCAAAAAGACGAGACGCCCATTGCGCTGCATTCCGCCGTCAACCTTCGCACGCTGCTTCCCAACATGTTCGACGCACCTTTCATCAATAACGCCGTGCACGCCGTCGTTGTACGGCCACCCATACCCGCCTCACAGCTAGCGACTCAACCACTCCGCGAGACCGCGTTGTCCCTCCGACGCGCGCTTCAGAAATTGAAAGAGGATACGGAACAAGTACTCGTCGAGCTCGCGGACGTAGCAGATCATCCCAATCGTGTCTTGTTTCTGGCACGGCCAGGCGAGCAGTGGGCAGTCGCAACAAACTGGCTTAGCGCGGCGTTCTTGGACCTCGAATTCGTCGACGATGTCGGAGTGCGCGTTTGACCAGCCTGGTTTACGGGGATGCACCAAGAGAAGGTCGTCCTGCCATTGCGAGGCACTGGAGCGGTGCATTGTGAAGACGAGCACGCGGTTTGGGCGATGTGGACGATGAGTAGGAAGGATAAGGCTGCTCTCGTGAAAGCTGGTGTAATATCGTGTCCGTTGCCCAGCTCTTTCAGTAGGATATGTTTTAGCCAAGACGTGCTAGGAAGTATGTCGTCTCCATATTACAGGCTGCTGGCGTCAAGTGCTGACGCGCCTCGGGGTCGCGGCTGTGAGAAGGCAAGATGCGGATGTTCGGATCCGGATCCGGAGAAGCGCTCAGCACTTGCCTCTCTCCATACCAAGGATGGCCAGCGCGCCGGCGACTGCGCCGATTCACGTCCTTAGCGACGAGCTCAGGAGAGCTCTCACCACTGAAGTAGAGCGCTTGCGATGTGCCCCGAATGTGACGCTAGAGTTGGTGGTCATCTCCGTGCTGGCTCAGCGTACTGACGAGTTGCCTGGACGCGATCAGCCCCGTAGAGCATCACAAGTCCGGCCTGGCTTCGATGAACGCTTTCCGCGACGCGGTTCTCGCCCATCTCGCCGCCTCACAGAATGATATTCGCCTCACGTTGTCCCGCGATGCGGCGCGCATTAATCGGCTCCCGGACGACGTATTCATTCACATATTTGCTATGATGAACCTCACCGATCTCATCGAGGCAACTCATGTCTGCTATCGATGGCGTCTCGTAGCTTTGAATACGCCTACGCTCTGGGCGAATTCCCTGACAGCGACCGGTCTGCGACAGTCTATGGTTGCTGAACTCTTTGATCGAGCACGCGGCGCACCTGCTCACGTCACCCTGGATATGCGTGGACCCCCACGTAGCCTCCAAAATATTATGCATCTCTTAGGAGCACGTGTCGGGACAGTACGCTCTCTTGTCATCAATGCGGTCACGATGAGAGACCCGTACGATGCGCATGACTCGGACAGCGAATGGCCGCGTCGGGCCCACCGCGTGCGGCTGAATCTCGACAATGGACTCTCCGCCCTCGAGTGCTTGACCGTCTCATGGAACAGGTCCAGAACCGATCCATATTCATACTGGCCGCAGCAGCAGGTGGATATTATACCACTGTCGATATTGTTGTCTCCCACTACGGCTCGGGATGCCAACTTCAGTGTTCTCCGTCATGTTTCTCTGCGCGGAGTGCTTCGCAATCCTAGATTCCTGCCCTTTTGCAGGCAGCTCCGAACCCTTCAGCTGGACATCCCACAGACTTTGGCGTTATCCACGCTCCTGTACATCATCCGCGAAAACAGCCACCTTCACACCCTCGAACTATCCTTTCAAGGGGGATGGAATGTTGGTGCGCCACATCCTTGGAAAGATGTAACATTAGCCGAGTGGGTGCAGACGCAGGGCTTCGTCGGCCAAGCACTCCGGCACATCGCTCTTACGGGAAGCCTCGGAAGTCAGGAACATCCCTGGACTGTGATCCTTGCCGCCGTTGACTGCTCGAAAGTGCCGTCTATCACTTTCGACGGGGAACAATTCGACCAATCACACATATACTCCCTGCCAGTATTAGGGCATCTACAGTTTCCTACTCGTCTCGAATTTATGCCGTATGGCTTGCGCGTAGAGGACGCACAAGGATTTGTCAGGACGGTCTTGCTCCGTTCTCATACCCAGCAACGGCTACACCGTATATTGGAACTGCTGCCTCTCACTCAGCTAGTGACGCTCAGGCTTCCCACAGTGCTATGGAATTTCCTGCCGGTCAGTCTGGAATGCTTATGTTCCCTAACACTCCTCGGTGACCTGGAACAGCTGTGCTCGTTGCGACCGCATGCGATATTCTGCCCTCAGCTTCAGACCGTGACCCTTGATCTCACGCCTATCGCGGAGAATCGCAGAGACTGCCACAAGCTAAGTTGGCATTATGTGCTTGCGGTGGCCCTCGCCTTCACTGTTGCTCGCATCTCGGGTACCACCGCCGCGCTCGCCAAGCTTACGATGCTTGTGTCGGCTAGGAGCAAGAAAGTATACATACTTGATCCCCGAGTCTTTCCCCAGGTTTCGAAACTCGAGATCATCCCGTCCGGTCGTGACCGGGGTGATATTGAATTTCGATATTACCTGCCGGATGATTCCGATGCTGAGGGGGCGGAACGGACTGGGCAGGAGATTACGGGTGTCGACTGGATGGAATTCTCTCCATTGGACCTGTCAGACAGTGATTAGCCCGTTCCTGTTGCAGAGCTCTTCTGCTAGAGAACCGTATTCCGATAGTTGAACGACGACTTTGTACGATCGCAACGAGATATTGACTTGCCGAACAATATTACCCATCGGTATGGAACGGATTTGCTACTGAGTTATAGCGGGCCTGGAGAGATCGGAGTTAACTCGTTAGCGGGGTCGGGATTCGGCGGTTCTCCTTGACTTCAACCGCTACGATGACGGCCGACACCAAGCTCAATGCGCGTGCTTCTGTAATGAGCAGCGCTCTTGGAGAAACAATTTCTTCGGAAATTGAACGTGCTTGCCTGCGCAGCGCGTCCTCTGCTGACGATACGTGAGTTTTCATCTCGTCCGTCTTACGACCACTGAAGGCTGACGACGAGGTTGGCATATCTAAATCTCATAGCTTAAACATCGCTGAACGCCATGTAGCGAGTCTTGCCGCTATGATATCTCTTCGCGAGGCAGTCCTTGCGCACCTTGACTCTGTTCACAATCGACTACGGCTTTCTATCGGTTGCTACGCTCGAGTCAACCAGCTGCCCGTAGACGTGCTGCTTCAGGTCTTTGCAGCGCTGTCTACGAAAGAGCTTGTCAAGGCAACGCACGTCTGTTATCATTGGCGCCATCTAGCACTGAACACGCCGACGCTCTGGGCGGCCTCGCTACACGTTACAACTACGCGTAACGACATGCTCAACGACCTGCTCCCGAGGTCGGCAGCTTCACCGTTGGACGTTCGTCTCGAAGAACCACATGGCTTCAGCCCGACTCTACGGCGCGCTCTCCGATTACTTAACCAACACACGCATCGCATGCGCTCTCTGGAGCTTGAGGCCGTTTCTCCGGAGAACGGAAAGCATCTTCACTATCGAAAGGAACGTTATTTCGCCCTTCACCTCAACTTGGGTGTGCCGTCTTTGACTACTCTACACATCACTTGGCAACGCCCCGAGTGGGGAACTCATCGGGATGACTTGAGACATGCGCTATCAATTGCCGTCCCTACTTCGGAGGCGCCGACTGCAGGCGCGTTTGCCTCATTGCACGAGGTTACTCTACACGGCGCCTTTTACGACATCGATTTTCTCTTGCTCTGTTCGCGTTTGTCCGCGTTGGATGTCGAAATCCCTCTTTCTTTCACCTTGTCCTCTCTGCTGTGCGTTATCACTGGTAACCCAGCTCTGCAATCCTTGAAGCTGCTGTTCTCGGATACCGGTTCTCGTGAAATTGCCGCAACACACGATCCCTGGGAAGATATC
Organism: Exidia glandulosa HHB12029; assembly: GCA_001632375.1. Taxonomy (NCBI): domain Eukaryota; kingdom Fungi; phylum Basidiomycota; class Agaricomycetes; order Auriculariales; family Exidiaceae; genus Exidia; species Exidia glandulosa. The sequence goes on from KV425906.1 coordinate 50,521, forward strand.
CCAAAAGACAAGGCAGTCTCACAGTGTGGGGTCCTGGGCGCTGCTCTGAGGAACGTTTCACTAGCTGGAGGCGGCAGACTTCGAGATTCTGTTGTATACGTCCAAACCGTTCTTTTCAGTGTCTTCGACACGAACGAGATCGACCGAATCACAGGGATCCTATCAACAGACCTCGATCGCGCTTCATTCTTTGCTCCTGTCCAGCCCCCAACGGGTCTCGAGCTCATCGAAGATCGCTTAATCCTCACGGGCATGCGCGGATACCAGCGCTCCCTCCAGGGCGAGGAACACGATCTCGACTCGGAGCTACTTCGTCTTCCCCATTCATTCGAACATTTGGTTGTCTTGAACCTGCCGGTGGGCCTATGGATCGACGTTCCAACGACGCTACGCGCGCTTGAAACCCTCCAAATTTCGGGAACACTTGCGCATCTTTTGCAGCCTCAGCTGCAGATCAGTAGAGGGTACCCGAGCCTGAGAGCCGTGACCTTCAATCTCCTCACGCTACCGATGAGGAGGGGCGTGCCTCGCGAAAGCCTCATCTTAATCCTCGGGCTTCTATCTGCGTTCGTCGGAGTGCGCATCACGCAGTATAGACGCCCTCTCGAGTGTCTTACCATCATAACGCCTGCGAGGAATCAACGAGAGCTTCGTGTCGCGACCCCCGGGTTTCCTGTCGCCGCGATCAAGATCGTTCCATCACCTCACCCCGCTGCAGACGACCCTTGGCGTAGTGCTAGGGTGATGGACGATTCAGAAGATGAATCCCGTCGGAGAAGAGGGATGCACGAATGGATGGAGAATCGAAGGAGTTTGAATGAAGCCGAGCGTCTTCGCGAGCTCGAAGAATCTGACTAATGGCAAAAAACCGCTATCGAAAGCGTGTATACAAACAAGTTCCATCTAGTCTACAACTCCTGAAGTCTATAAAATTCTGCGTAACCACGCAAATCCAGATTTTGTCCGTACCGCATCCTCCTCCTTGACATTGTTTGCGCGAATCACCTTCAGGAACACGCTCTCGAGACTGGTTCGCTCCACAGCGTACTCGAACTGTTCCCCGTCATGCGTACTGAGCAGCTCGAAGAGGTGCGCAAGCGACATGCCTCCCTCAGCTCCAATGGGAACCTCGAACCTCGTCGCCACGTCATCTGCGCGGCGAGCGCCTGGGATGCGGCCGATGATTTCGCTTGCGCGTTGAATATCCTCGGCTGTGCGACACGAGACGTGGACCTCGTATATCTGGAAGCGCGTCGACAGGGAATCTGTCGTACCAATGGCTACATTCCGAGTATTAGGCCAAGCGCCATTCTTGCCCAAGTAAAGACTCACCAAGCATCTTCCTGGCTATGATACCGACTTTGTTCGAAAGCGCAGCAGCCTCCTCCATTGAGTCTAGGGTACGTCAGTAGAAGTTCGAGGATTAGGCTGACGTGCACGTACGCGTGGTGATGACAACTGCCTTCCCGGCCGCAACGCGCCTGAACGTCTCCCACATCGTGCGCTTGGTAGCCGGGTCGATACCAGTGCTGAACTCGTCAATAAGGACCACCATCGGGTTCCCCATCAACGCGATAGCCAGCGCGAGCTTCCGTCCATTGCCACCACTCAGCTTGCCCGCGAGCCGGTCGGCGTACGGCGCGAGCGTTGTAGCATGCAGCATCGTATTCACGTTCTGCGCGAGGACGGAACGCGGCAGACCCTTGAGCATCCCGTAGATCTCGAGATGCTCGCGGACGGTCAACTGCGCGTCGATAGCTGTGAACTGCGGGCAGACACCAAGACCGAAGCCAGCGACCTGGACGTGTCCCGTATCAGGCACGACCTCGCCGCGAATGATATTGAACGTCGTGGTCTTGCCTGCACCGTTCGGGCCAAGCAGACTGAACACGGTGTCTTGGCCGACTGCGAAGCTGACGTCGTCCACTTGCGGCGGGAGCGTCCTGCTGAAGCTCTTGGTGACATGCTGGACCCTCAGAGGAGCGTCGAGCTCCAATGCAACCTTCGTCTCCTGCGCGACGTCGTCAGGTGTAACGTCCGATCCATCGGCGGACGCGCCCGTCGTGGGCGAGCGTCGACGACGGATGAAAGCGGGGAGCTGGATCCCAGAGTCGACCGCGACGAGAATTCCGAAGTAGACGAGCCCAGAGAGGATGAGATACAAGATCGGACCACCGAACTTGGAAATGCTCCCAAGCGAGTGCGTATCGAGCACTCCGTCGCCGCTGCACAATAAGTTGAACAGGTTGATCGAGACCAGGGTTCCACGAAGCTGGAAGCGACGGTCAGCCTGATTACTTGCGCTTAGCAGCAGTACGTACCACGCTGGCGACTGGAGACGTTAGGGATATGGTGTAATCTGCACGGTGTCAGTAAGATATCCCGTGCGCGGCACTCTGCTTCACGTACGGGTGATATCTAGGATATGCGGAGCCTTCGAGTTCTTGGCGAATGTATATGTGAGGAGATACGATGCGAGGTAAAGCTGAAAAAACCATTAGCGCCGTCTACTTGCGCCCTCACTCATGGGGCACGTACAACGAAGAGAATGATCTGGTAGCCGGCCACCGCGGCGAACGCGGCAAGGGGCGACGTAGTGATAAGGACGAAGAGATACGCGAACAACGTCCCCGTAAACCCATACAAGAACAAGATGAACCACTGCGCGACAATGAGTCCACGAAACCGTGGGCGAACAAGCATAAGACACGCACCATATACCCCAGCCCGGTGAACTGATCCACCGCCGTGGCAAAGACGATCGTGACGACAGTCGCGATGATAACGCCCGGTATAGCGTCGAACAATAGATGGCCGAGCCACAGACCTGCAGGGTTGGACAGGCCGTTCGAATGCTGCATCGCCTGAACGAGACTCCTCCGCTCGCGGCTGACATACAACGCGAAGAACGCGGGGTACACAGCCATCGCGGCGCTGAAGAACGCCATCCATCGCAATGCGTTGAGCGGACCGCCGCCGATACCCGTGAACGGCGCGTATTGCGCGGTTATGAAGTCCGTGGACCCCGCGCGTCGGAGGAGGAGGTTGCTCGCGAGGTTGTTGAATACGGTGCCTGTTGTGCCGAGTGTCGCTTCCCATGCGAACATTACGGCGCCGCTGGTCTGGTCGAACGATATGGCGCCGACGGATAGGTTACGGTAGCGCGCCATGATGTCTTGTACGAGCGTCGCGTTGTCCGGCGCGAGAGTGTAGTTCATCAGCACGAGCTCCGTGTTCCCTAATAGCGTTGGAAGCGCCGGCGGGGAGACGATGGGCACAGTCTCGTTATCCGCCGCCTCGTCGGGGAAGAACAGCGGCGCAGCGAGACCGTAAGGCGAATCGGGCAGGAAGAGCGGTACAGCGCGGAAGGTACTGCTATTGAGCGTGCTGGCGCGCACCTCGCGTGGACCACACTGTTTCGTCTGGTCATTTAAGAAGAACAACGGCACGCAAGCACCAGCGACGGCGATGATGATCGCGAGTAGAGGGGTGAGCCACGATCGACGGAGGATGAGCAGCCGTTTGCGGAAAATGACGAGCGCCTGGTGTATTGGCGACGTGCGTGCACCGTCCGTCAGCGCGAGCGGCTCCTTGTGCAAATGCGGTTGGTGCGGCATCGGACTGTCGACGGACGCGGATTCGGAAGCCTTCTCTGCACCAGCTGGGGACGGAGCGCGTTGCTCGTCCTCCTTGCGCATGAGCGCGAGGAAGACATCCTCGAGCGTAGGTCCTGCAACGTCGTACCGCGCTACACCGTACCTCGCCCGGCCCTCGCCCTCGAGGAAGTTGAGAAGACGACCAACAACGGCGTTATCGCCCGTCGCGAGTCGGTATGCAACGTCTGCGGTGGGTGACGCAGCGATGCTTATCTCCGGAGCGATATTCCGCAGCTGCGCGTAGAGTTCTGCACTGCGACTGGAAGCGCGGCCGTTCATCGTCAGCATGAAACCTATTTCATGGGTCCGGACTGGACGTGCCTGCTGACATCCTTCTCGCCATCTGCTTCTGCGGCAGTGAACGAGACATGTGCGGTATACCCGCCACCAAGGCGCGCTTTCAGCGCGACGGGATGCGCACTGGCGACGAGCTTTCCGGGCGGTGCAAGTATAGCGACGTGGTCGCCTAACAGATCCGCCTCGTCAAGGAACTACGATGCAAAGGGCAACATGTCAGATCGCGGATTTGGAAGCAGGAGGCGGGAGAACACTTACGTGCGTGGTGAACACGACCGTACGCTCTCCACGGACGCTCGTAAGCGTGCGCCAGATCGCGCGACGCGAGAGCGGGTCAACACCGCTCGTACATTCATCCACCAACACAGCTGCACAACAACATCCCACCGTCAGCACGCGCGAAAGAGGACAAACCCCAAAAGACGAGACTACGCACTTGTAGACCCTCCCACGAGCCCGATGGCAAGTTGCAACTTCCTCTTCTGCCCCCCACTCAACACGTCCGCATTACTCTCAATCTTCGCCTCCAAATCACACTCCCTCAGCAGCACCCTCAACTCCTCCTCCGTCTCCCGTCCGCCCTTGACGTCCCTCCACAGCCTCAAAGTTTGAATACAACTCAACTCGGGAAACAGGACGTTTTTCTGCGGTACGACTCCTAGACTTCCAGGGTTGGCGCGGTGGACGGTACCGGATGTACGGGAGAGTAAGCCGGCGATTATGCTTAGGGAGGTGGACTTTCCGGCACCGTTGGAGCCGAGGAGGACGAAGAGCGATCCGTGCGGGACGTCGAGGGAGAGGGAGTCGACGGCTGTGAAGGAGCCGAATGTTTTGTGCAGGTTGCGGATGGAGATGGCCATGCTCGTGTCCACGGGTTCGGTAGCCGTTACGGGCGCAGTGGATGGCGAAGAGGACGAGCGACGGGTGAATAGACGTTTGAAGAAGGATGCGCGCGTTCCAGGCTCGTGCGCGTCGTAGAGACGTCGTTCCCAGATGATAGCGAGCCATGGGAAGAGGAAGATGTCGATCTAAGTGAGTCGTTAGCGAAACAGGTATGGCAAAGACGGTCAGGACGTACAATCCCGACTATCATGACCGCGAGCAGCCTTAGACCCCTATCAGGGTCTGGGTGCAGAACATTCGTTGGGATCTGGTTGTTCTCCCATCCCGCCATCGCGCGTGTAGCAAAGACATAGAACCCTGGCGGGAAGATTAACGTATAGATGCTCGCCGCGCCCGTGGAAGCGTTCTTGAAGACGAGTGCGATAATGGCGAGTAGAAGCGCGAGGAAAGTCGCGCTCACCGCTGCGAGCTGGGGCGACTTGCCGAAGGGGACGGAGACGACGAGCGACCATGAAGCGAGGGATAAGCCGGTGATGAGGTGGACGACTACGACGAGTCCGGCGTTTGTGAGGGCGTAGATGCGGAAACGCCAGACGAGGGCGATGATGATCCAGGCAGGGAGGTACGCGGCGCTGAGCGAGAGATGCCAAGATCTACAGTCACGTCAGCATATCTTGCTTTCAGTCTCGAAAGTCGACGCACATGACGCGCGCGCTGTCGCGCAAACCCATGACCTTCAGATGGCTCGTGAGGCCGCTTGCGCGCTCGGTGGTCGCAGCGCCGGGGAGGTGGTACACTATGCCGAGGAAACACGCAAAGAATGCGATGACGAGGAGGTTGCGGATACCACGAATGAACGAGAGACGGATGCGCAGGTCCTGGTCGGCGTTTGTGTCCTGGGTGAAGGGCCATTCGAGAACGGGCGGGGGTGTGGTGCCCGTCGTGAGCTCGATGAGTGCCTGCTATGCGTCAGCCAATAATATGCAGGAAGGACACGCATGACTCACGGCGTCGACTGCGGCCTGGAGAGGCAGCACGCGCTTCTCAAAGTCGCTCGTATGTCGCTCGACGTCGACGAAGAAGAAACCCGCGTCGCCGCGTATAGTGTAGTTCATCGTGCCCGGGTTGATTATGAGCGCGGCATAGCACTCGCTGTAGAGCTGGAAGTTCTGGGGACACGCGCCGGCGACATCTGCCGCGTTCTCGACGCGCTCGACTTTGGATTTCTGGCGGTCAGAAAAGTCACGAGTGAGACGGTCGATGAGCTGCTGGGCGGGCGGTGTGCTGGTGCCGTTGGAGGCGTCGACCCATATGAAGCGGGAGTCTGGGTCGAAGACGGTTGCGAGTTGGTCGATGGGGACGATGGTGCCGAGGCCGAGCTGTGTGCGCAGTCAGGACTTGTGGCAGATGGGCGGGAATGTCACGGACGTTGTTGGGCTTGATGAGGAATACCTGCGCGACGCCTGCCCTCAAGTCAGTCCACGTCGTGGCAGACAGCGAGCACACGCACCGAGGAAGACGCCGAACGCGACGAGCAGCACGAAGCATCGCAGCAAGTTCTAACCCTCGACGTGAGCGTCTAAAGCAGAGCTCGGCGGGACTTACGAGGACCCAGTGCTTGCTGAGGACGATCCAGTTCTTCTTGAACAGCGCCCAGAACTGTCTCAACAACGCCATGCTCGACGCGCGCGCCCTTCTCGACGACGAGGAAGAGGTCAGGAAGAGGAACGGATTGCTTGCGTGTTGCGGCAAGGGGCCACTGCGGGCGCCGGCTTACCGGAGCCTTTGCCGGCACCCGGTCTTCTCGGCGATCCCGTTCCGCGGGGTGACTTCCGGACCTTCACGTCACACTGGCAGATTCGCTGGTACTCGATGGACTTGAGAGCTAACGCTCTCTCTGCAAGGACTTTAGCACGCAGTAATTACCACAGTAGACGAACACCGTTCCTGCGTTACTGCTCCCATGGCGCAGACCTGCAGAGCTGCTCAAAACGCAAGTGCAACTTGAAATCTTACCATATTTTGACCTGCGTTACGATGGCATGTTCCTGCGATCTGGACGGAGTGCAATTTGTGAATATCCAGCCGCGAATAGCGACCACAAACGTACTCGTTACTTCAACCGAGCACGGGAGGTATCGTCGACAAGTTTCTGTACTCACAGCGCGCTATGAGTATCCCCGCACAGACGTAAGTTGTTCGTTTCCTCGCTGAGGACGGGCTCCTCAGGCTTTGGAGGTCCCGATCCCGGGCCCCGGAGCCACTAAAGTGATCATCCTATACAGCGCGCGTGCCCGCTTGCCGGTTTAAAGGCGCGCTGTATCCCGTCTGCTTACAAGGAGACTATGATCATCCTTCCAACAAGTTACAGACGTCAACGAGATCATTGGGTTGCGGATGATGCATTTGCATCGAATAGAGCCAGGGAGACCCGTCCTCGGCAAAGCACCAACTTGACGCATGATGGTTGTGAAAAACACCCAAGACGTGTAGTAGTAATGGAGGACCTTTCGAGCGCCGACGCTCCACCTCCCGCCATGTTGACTTCGGCACGCGCAAATGGCCTATCTGTATCATCGGATGCGACCTGATCGCCTAGAATCTCAAGTTCCAATCGCAGAGTTTGCTGGGCTCGGAGACGCATGCCACCGGTGTCTCTACTTCGTTCAGCGACGCCTGACAGTATGTCAAATCCCTGGGAGAAGGCCGCTTCAAATTGATTCTGACAGGAAAGTATCGGTACTTTCTGTGTCCGAACACACTTCTGAATCCTTAGTCTGATCTGCCTCTTTAGCACCACGAGGTAGGGACGAAGCTCATAGGCGGGATTACAGAAATACAACCGCATGCAGAATCTTCGCGCTTTGTCTCAGCTCCATTCGGCTAATACGGTCCTCGACAGATGGCTCTTATCTCTTGGACATTGGACATGGATGCATCATAATGACTCTTCAGCCGGCGCATAAAGTCGCCTTTCTCCCTGCCCTTCGTGTCCGGACTTTGTCGCAGCCCAACTTCGTAAACCTCTAGCAATGGAGGTACGCTTTTGTAGTGACACCCTTTGCAATTCTCCCTACTGAGACGGGTTGTAGGCAGACCCGTCCGTCCGCAGAGTCGCGACAGAATCCATTCGGGCGCTCCTCAATCGCTGTGCGATCACCTATACGGACGTCGCGCAGTTCGATGATAGGGGTATGGCAGCGAGAGTAAACTCTGAAGCGCGCCGTCTCGGGATTCCCATTGACGGTCTGGCGCCGTTCATTCCTGCGGGCGCAACGATGGCCTCGACTCTCTACGCGCATCTTCCCAGCCAAGAGACGCGCACGGTCATCTGTCTACTCACAGCGTACTTCCTCTACATTGAGGACCTGTCAGAACGGGATATCGTCAGCGTGCGCGAGTTTAATTCGCGTTTCGCGCGCGGGGAGAGACAGAGGGATCCTACACTCGACGGCTTCGCGCGGGTACTCGGCGAGCTATCGCAGCTTTTTCCTCCTATCGCGGCAAACATCATCACGACGTCGTTCCTCAACTTTGTCACCGGGACGCTGCTCGAACAGGAGACGCAGAACACAATGGTGCGCCCCGAGTTGGAATCCGAGTCTGTAACCTCGCATAGATCCTTATGCTGTTGTTTGCAGCTCTCCAAGGATTCAACACGATACGCTGTCTTCGTGCGCGCGCTGACTGGAGTATCGGAGGCATACGCGTTTTTCATCTTTCCCAGGGAGCTTCCGCTCCAGTCGTACGTCCAGACGATTCCGGATATCTGCGATTTTCTTGGTTACGTCAAGTACGTGGCTTCCCGGAGCACGGCCGCTAAGCCACTGATGTATGCGAAAGCGACGTTATATCGTGGTACAAGGAGGAGCTTGCGGGAGAGACGGTTAACCATGTCTCGATACTCGCTGCGGCCCAAGGCCAGACGAAGGCAGACGTCCTAGCGGCCCTAGTGGACACGTGTGTCGCTGCACATGAGCGTACACAGCGGCTGCTGGCTTCGCACCCAGTGGCGTTACAGGCTTACCTCGCCGCCGCAGTCGGGAACATCGCGTTTCACGCTGTCAACAAGCGTTATCGCTTGCATGAACTGAATTTGTAAACGCCCACATTACTACTTATCTGGCTTCAATTGTACTTCCTTGCCCTCGAAGTCAAATATTAGAATGGTTTGTGCCTTGCGTGCGGCGTTCAAAGCCCATTCTGGACCATATTTAGACGGAGGAGCGCGCGCAAATGCACCGTATTGGGTCCCGCCTCTCTGGAGGGAAGCATGCCAGACGCTGTTACCGATTTCGGCGCTTGGAGGAGGTGGTCGACGCGAAGTATTTACATCAAATAGACCAGTTTATCCCTACTTCTATTCTTCTCTCGACTGGTCTCAGCGTTTGGATTGGTGGCATAGACATGGAATTGCTTTGTATCTAGGCGCTCGGGCCATGTATGGCATAATGATCCTCGTTTCCGTCCAGTGCAAACAGGTTCTCGCACTTCGCACCCTATGCCGCAGCGGCTCTGCTATGTGAGAGAATGTAGAATTGCCCTTGGTTCTTATCAGTTGTGACATGGGAGTAGTGCCGTCAATCTGCCTATAAAGTCTCTTCATCCGCACCCTTGTCTCCCAGCTTCGTTACAGCCCATCACTAGACTGTTCACGGCTAAGGAAACTTCGTACATCTCTTATAACCAATGGCGGTGAGCTTTCAATGTTTGGCCATGCGATTTCCCAACTGAGACGTCTGCAGAACTCCACCGAGTCAAATGAGACGTTCAAGGCGCGCAGCGTAGCCACAGCGTCCATCCGGGCGCTCATTGAAGGCTGCGCTATTCCCTTTCCCAAATTCACGCATGTTCAAGATGAAGGGATGGTAGCTAAGCTCGACTCCGAGGCGCGCCGTCGCGGGATCCTCATGGATGGACCGAACAGCCTGGCGCCGTTCGTCCCTGCAGGCGCTACAATTGCTATGACAACTTACGCGCATCTTCCGGACGACAAGATGCGCCTTATCGTCGCTCTCCTCACCGCATACTTCATCTACGTCGATGACCGGTTTCTGCGCGATGTCGCGGCCGCGCGCGAGTTCAATGCTCGTTTTGCGCGCGGAGAGCGACAAGGAGATGAAACGCTCGCCGGGCTCGCACAGTTGCTCGGAGAGCTGCCGCAATACTTCTCACCCATCGCGGCCAACCTTATTACGACGTCGTATCTCAACCTCGTCACGGCAGTGTTGGTCGAACACGAGGCACTAGACGCTACAGTGAGCAGAGGCCGTGTCTTGCTTTAACTCATTCTCACGCGTCACAGATCTCTAAGGATTCAGAGAGATACGCTACTATGATGCGTACTCTATCTGGTGCTGCGGAGGCGTACGCATTTTTCGTGTTCCCCGCAGAACTCCCGGTCCAGTCGTATATCCAGACGATTCCCGATCTCGTTGAATATCTGTGCTCCGCCAAGTACGTGACTGCTTGTCAGCCTAATCGTCGAGACGTCGATGCTGATGTCTGTTAAGCGATATTCTGTCATTCTACAAGGAAGAACTGGCGGGTGAGACGGTCAATCAGGTCTCGCTGCTTGCAGTCGCCCAAGGTCGGTCGAAGGCGGACGTGCTGGCAGCCCTCGTCGCAGGGTGCGTCTCTGCGCATGAGCGCACGCAGCGGCTACTACAGCCGCATCCGGAGGCACTAAAGGCTTACCTGGCGTTCGCGCGTGGCTACATCGAGTTTCACGTCGTCACCAAGCGCTATCGGTTGCACGAACTAGATCTGTAATCGTCCGCGTTGGTACTTCTCTGGTGTCAATTGTACCTCTTCGTATAGAAATATAGAGTCCTAGCCGGTACTGAGAGGACGACGAAAGGGCTCTATTGCTGTCATGGTCGTGGACTTCCAAGCACCTTATACTGCGATTATCTTGGTTGGCTATTCTGGTCATAGAAATAGACGAAATGGGTTTGAAGATATATTCAATGAGTGCGAAGCCGCTTCCGCGGTACCAAGTCGGGGGAATGATCAGAATAGTCGTCAGACAACTCAGCCGACCCCTCTTCCTGCTCAACATCAAAGTCGCTATCCTCAGCGCACTCGTGATCAGAGCTGTAGAGAGACGCAATGTCTTCGTAGTCATCAAGATCCCCGTTCGAACCGTTGAGCGCGAAAGTACGCCCAGTCGACTCGTAGACGGTCTTGTTGCTCTTGCTTTCGCTGTGTCAGGTGGTGTGGGGGGTATCCCGGGCCGGAAGTCGACTCGGTGTCCCGAGCCGACCCGCAGACTGTAAACAGTCTATGGCCGAGATAGTCAACCCGAGGTTGGAACCCAACCCCGGGTTGCGCCTGAACAGAGATGAAGAAGCAACCCAAAGAAAAGAAGAACCAATGAAGGGTGGGAAGGTGGGAGCGAAAATGCCCCGACTCTGGCGGAGGCTTGTGCCGGAGCGGAACAAGAGCGAAGCACGGAGTTTCTATTCCGCTCCGGCCGCACAAGACGTGCCTCTTCTGTCTCTTCGATGAAGATGCCTCATCTTGTTGCTCTTGCTTTCGCTGTGTCAGGTGGTGTGGGGGGTATCCCGGGCCGGAAGTCGACTCGGTGTCCCGAGCCGACCCGCAGACTGTAAACAGTCTATGGCCGAGATAGTCAACCCGAGGTTGGAACCCGAAAACGACGAAGCCAACCGAGAAGAAAACAACCCACACATGCGAGATGGCAATTTCAAAACTCTGGAATAGGTACATGAGACGAGTGAGACCAGAAAACTTCACATAGATCTATGTGTGACGATATGATGCTATCCAAGGCGCGCCAGTACCTGAGGAAGGAGTCCGACTTCCATCGCCCAGCGACCTTCACTACCTCCGGTGCGACTCCTGCACGTAGAAGCGCCGTCGTGCCGCCAATGCGGAAGCAGTGTCCCGTGACAGTCTGCATGCCCGCTGCAGACCAAATCTCGTTGAGTCGCGATAGGAACGCGTTGCGCGTGAGAGGGATGAGATCGCCCGTGCGGTCGTGCTTGTACGCGAATAGAGGGTCGTCGCGGGAGATGCTGTTCGCGTGCATATGGTGCTGGAGCGCGTATGACGGGTCGTTGTAGTGCCTCGCGAGCCAGATCCATACGCCTGTCCGCTCGACCTTCGTGCGTGGTAGCCATAGCGCCGTGGTAATCTGCTCGGGTCGTCCGCCCGCGTCGCGTCGTAGCTTGACACACTTGCCTGTCGGCAGCGCGTCGAAGTCGTATGCGCGCGTGGCGGAGAGCGCCTCGCCAATACGAAGTTGGCCCCAGAACAAAACCAGCGCCGCTGCGGCCACGCATATGTCGAATGGTCGATCCGGGCTGAGCTTGTCCAATGCCTCGTCGAGCATCGCTTCTGTGACGGGCGGACGCTGTTCCCGATGTGAAGAAAGCGGCGCCACATGTCCCACCGACTTGAGGATGCGGCGAAGTCGTGCAGAGCCCAGCCACGCGAAACCTTGCTGTTCGTGCCAGAATCGCAAGCCCGCCAGTTTTGAAGCCGCGCCACCTGCTGACAGCATGCCCGCTAAGGACGCCGCGTACGCACAGAGCACGCGCTCCGGTACCGACGATGAAGCGTCCCACGCGAGTCGCTCGGCGTACGCCCACTGCCTGAAGTGCTTGAAAGCGCCCGCGTAGTTGTTGCGCGTGCCTGTCGCCAGCGCTGCGTCGTGAACCTCCATGGTACGCGCCCATATCTCGTCTGACAGTCCGTCGCGGTTGTTGTCGTGTGCCATGTTGTGGTAAAGGAACAAGTTGGTCACCGGACCGGTCTCCGGCAAACCTGTATTTGGACACCCGGGCAATCTGTCGATCCGACAATCCGGACCTGTCATTGCACCTTATCTACAAAGTCTCGAACCGGATATGGCAATTTGAAAGCATAGACCTTCCGCGGCAATCCTTCCACCGGTACACCTCTCGACGGTGCGTCGGCGACGTTGTCCGCGGTGGGTACCCACTCCAGCGACAACCATATGTTGTGCTGGAGCATCAACGCGACGATGCGTTGTAGCACGCGGTTCGATTGAATACTCCGTGAGACGCCCGCGTCCAATGCGCCGACGACGCCCTGGTTGTCGCTACGCACCAGTACGTGTTCGTCGCGTATGCCCTTCTCGATGAGTGCCAGCAGCGCGAATTCGATTGCCAGCATCTCTGCCCATCCGATATCGCGCCCGTCTGCCTTCCAGTCCTGCCGCAAACGCCAGTAGTCCCATCCGTCGCGCATAACCAGACCAATTCCCCATCCCGTCGACGCATCCACGAATATCCCGTGGTCGACAACGTCCGGAATTGTCTGAACTCGCATCCCGCAGAACGTACCCGCGAGCGCGTCCCTCCACCAGGTGACGTCGTCGACCACATCTCTGGGTAGCTTCCACGAGACGCGCGGATGCTGTCCTTGGAAGGCCGCCGTGAATTTCGAAACCGAACGAAGGCGCGAACGTCCCTGTGGGTGAACAAGCGCGCAGTGGACGAGTTTTCCCAGAACACTCTGCGCGTCTTTGAGAGTGACCGCCCCGCCGTGTACCCATTTGGACGTTGCGCGAAGGTATTTCTCTTTCTTCTCCGGCGTGATCTCGACCGTTTTCGCTACGAGGTCCCATGTGAAGCCCAGATACGTGAAGCGCGACGCGAAGGGTCTCGTCTTCTTCTTGCTCCATGGCCATCCTAAGCGAAACGCGAACCTGTAGATGTCGTCCTCGCACAGCGCAAACGAGCCATCAGGTCGTGGATATCGCCAGAACGTAAAGTCATCTGCCCAGTTGAGCACGTCCGACGTGGGGAAGTGCGCTAGGAATATCGCGCGGAACGCGTCCGCAAGTCGACCCCAGAGACCCGAGGATGACGCAGCACCAAACTGGCAGCAGAAATTCAAAGCAACCAAACCGAGCCATGCCACAACGTAAAAGGTCTGCTGCCATGGTAGAACGGGAACCCGTCTGTGAGCAGCCTTGACGTCGAATACGGCGACCTCGGTGCCTGGAGGAGCTTTCGCCGCGAGTATGTAGCACTGCGCGAATGTGCCCCAGTCGCACACAAACTCTCCCATGTCGATAGAGCTATTGAACGAGGGGTCCAGAGGGTCGTCTCGCGGGTGAGAAAAGTCCTGACATACGCGACCTTTCGAGTAGTCGCCGTCCTTGGCTGCCACGGTCAAGGGAGCATTCCGAAACGGTCCCACAAGCTCAAACATCTCTTCGGGTGTGTAGAACCCGGAGAGCCGTCCTTCCGCAGTTTCCTCTTCAATCATTGCCTCGATGACCTTCGGGTTACGGAGAGCGGGCGCGTGGTTGTCATATAACGTGTATTTCTGATGAGAAAAGCGAGCGAGTGTGTCTTCGCGAACGAGGCCTATGTCAAAACCTTCGCGCAAGCCCACAGGAATAGAACCGAAACGCGAGAGCAAATCTGCCGCACGTAACTCCTCCTCCCATGCGTCTGCCTTCAGTGGTGTGACGACACGGGAGAGCGGGTTCGGCGGGTTGGAGGGAACAGAGACGCGGACTGGGGGAAGAGCAGTGAAATCAAACGAAACCGAATCATCAAGCAACGAATCAGGTGCAGCGGACGCGGAGAGAATAGAAAGCATCGTCGGAGAGCGAGTAGCATCGTCGGAGAGAGCAACCGGAGTAGTCGCGCGAGAAAGCCCGACGTTGCCATCAGGTGCGCGTGCATTTGCCGGCGCCGTGAGAGCCTCCGCAGAGCGAACATACGTGCGCGTGCTTGCATCCGCGGCGCTTGCATCCCGAGCGACTGTTCCAGGCGTAGCAGACGTACGCGCCAGTATCGGGCGTCTTGAAGACGTCGCGCTCCGAGTCCCAGACGAGCCATGACGGCTTGCAGCGCTTCTCGACGGGCGTGGCCTTCTTGAACGTGTGGTTAGAGCTGCCACACGAGAAGCACTTGTCGAAGACGAACTTCTCGACCGGATCCGACGTCTTCTGCGAACCCGAGGTCGACGCGCCACCGTGATCAGCGCCACCTGTCTTGCGCTGGCGCGAGTTGCCTGACTTCATCTGCGCGAGCGCGTGCTGCATGTCTGACAGCGTCTTCGTGTTCTCCAACGAGGTGATGTCGTCGAATAGCGCGCGGTCGAAACGCGAGATATCTGCCGGCGCGCTGCCCTTCACCGCTCGACGCTGACGAATGTCGTACCCGCGGAATCGCGACCACGCGTCCTTGACCCCCTTCGCCGTGACTATGTGCGAGTAATGGCTCTCGAACATGTCGCTGACCGGCTTGGGCACGCCCATCGCGCGCAACGTGCGCGTGTGTCTCTGGGACCACGTCGAGAACTGCTCGAACGTCATAGTCGCCTCGTCGACGTCGAGAATGATCTTGCGCGCGCTCTCCGGATCGCCTGGACGCAGCACCACCCGTGACGTTTCCTCGGCCTCTAGCATCTCGTCCGAGAAGTAGTGCAACGGTAGGTAGTGCTTGTGTCCTCCGCGAATGATCTCGAGGGCGCATTCGGGCACGTCTGCAATCGCGCGGTTGGCCATGCGTCCCGGTTCGAAGTGCGAGAAGTCCATCGTGTCGTTGCTGTCAAGACGACGCTCGCGCTTGTGCAGCGGCGAGTCGCCCCCCGTCAAGCTCGAGCGGAATGCGATGTCCCTCTTTGTGCCTGATGTTCAATCAGCACACGTTCGCGGGATCGGTTGGCGATCTTTGCGCTGACGATCCTCGCGCCCGCCGAACCATTGGTTCGCAATGCATGTCATACGTCGTGACCAGTGCAGCGTGTATACGCTCGCGCGCAACCCACAAACACCGGAAACGACGGTAGGATGACAACGTGCATGACCCGGCGCACGCGAAAGGCGTGCGCACGAGGTCCCCGCGCAATAGGCGCGGGTTGGACGCGAGTCCAAGCGCGATAGGCGCAGGCGCGAAAGGCGCGAG
The DNA here is from genome assembly GCA_001632375.1 of Exidia glandulosa HHB12029. Taxonomy (NCBI): domain Eukaryota; kingdom Fungi; phylum Basidiomycota; class Agaricomycetes; order Auriculariales; family Exidiaceae; genus Exidia; species Exidia glandulosa. The sequence continues at coordinate 66,233 of KV425906.1, forward strand.
GAATGTGCAACGCACGGCGCGAAAGGCGCACAAGAAGGATGTACTCACCCCTCTGCTGGTGCGCGGGCTGGTCGTCACGTCTTGCTGGACCGAAGACGTCGTCGTCGTCGTCCCACGCCACGGCACGTGCTGGAGCCGTGTATCTTGAGGAGCGCGCCGCCTGGGGAGGCGGAGGTGATATGTGCATGGGCGAAAGCGCGCGTACGGGTCGACGAAGAGTAGAGGCGCGGGGCGGCGTGTCGATGACGGCGTCGGCTTTGTCCTCGCTGGCGTCGTCTTCCTCGGCCGGCGCACCCAGTTGGAACCTTGACGTATACGTCTTGAGCGTCTTCGCCGGCGCGGGGTCCTTGGGCGCGGTCTTCGAGGTAGTAGGCGCGGGCGGTGCGTCCGTGATCCTCTCTGCGAGCGTAGGACGCGTATTCGTCGCCTTCTCCTTGCCTTTCGTCGTCGCGTCAGGAGCCTTTGTCGCCGGTTTCGTCGCCGGTTTCGCTGGTTGCTTTGCCGGTGGCTTGGTCTTTGTTGGCTTAGGCGGCGGAGGGGGAGGTGGTGGCGGAGCAGGCTTCGGCGCAGGCGGTTTCGACTGAGCTCTGGTGACGCGCGCCGACGGCTCGACCGTGAGCGTCGTACGCTTCTTCTTCTCTTTGGGCATCTCGGGAGGCGGGTCCCCAGGTGAAGCTGGCTTCCCTGGCGCAGCGGTTGCGTTCACTGCGGTCGCGGTAGCCGGTTCGCTGCCCGAGTCGTCCGACGAGTCGTCTGAGCCCCTATCTTTCGCCTGGTCCTTCTTTCCCATCGCGCGACGTGTGGCGTATTCGAGCGGGTACAGCGCGGCGTGCCAGTCGATGAACGGCGCGTAGATGTTGTCTTCAACGTCAACTGCGTCGAGTGGGAGATCTTGGGCGTCGGGCGAGAAGTATTGGCGGTTACTTGATGATGCTCGAAAGTCGATAAGCTCGTCAAGTGTCAAGGTATCAACGTTGATGTCTTCGCGCATGCAGCTGTTGGCCCAAACGAAGCGAGTGTAACGAGAGAACAGCGAAAATGCCCCGACTCTGGCGGAGGCTTGTGCCGGAGCGGAACAAGAGCGAAGCACGGAGTTTCTATTCCGCTCCGGCCGCACAAGACGTGCCTCTTCTGTCTCTTCGACGAAGATGCCTCAGATGATCGGGCAAAGCAAAATGAAGGTGAAAGAGCTGACCCCCCGCATCTGCGTCAGCCACGCCCGCAGTACGAGGGTGATCCGCTGCATATGGATCGCCTGCGTCCATATCGTCCTCGCCGTCGTCCTCCTCGTTAGCAGTCCCGCTATCTTGCTCGGTGCTATCGTCCGGCTCACGGATGATCGCAGCTCTGGCTTGCGCGACAAGAGCAGCGTCGGCATGAATACGCCTGCGGATATGCGAGGTAGACGGAACAGCAGGTGAGGGCGACGCGACGTCGATTTGAACCTCCATAACACTCGCGAGCACGGCCCGCGCTTTGTTGTAGGCATTGATACCCTGCCGCACCTTTGCAGCGACAGGAGCGGGTATAGCCATCTTGGCCTTACGAGGGTTTTGCACCTCATATAGCCTGCGCTCTCGACCTCTAATAAGCTGGAGCGCGAGGTTTGACTTGGCGTTGAAGGGAAATGCAACAGGATCCGCGTGACACGCAGCGATGATAGTCCTGTGGAGCATGAGTTCAAGTGAATACGAAGGTACGACGGAGCAGACTCACCGTCTCCCATTGCGAACGTAAACACCATTGCCAAACCACTCCAGCGGTCCGACGACAACTTGCTTGGTGGTCTTCACGACAGTTTCAAACGATGCGGCTTTCATTTCCGCCGAGGTAAGAACACTGACAGAATAAAAGTCAGAGCGCGATAAATGCAACCATGGTGACGAAACTCACCGCAAGTTACGGCGCGCAAGATCAGATGGATGCGGAGGGATGCACGTCCAAACAACTCCGCGCACGTAGCGAGGCTTCGGAATCTCTGGAACGGCAGCAAGAGAGTGGATTGAAGCGGTGTGGTCGACTGCAGCGGTGGACGTCGACGGCATTGACTCGGAGCTGTTGCGCACGCGTCCCGTCGGCCGCTTGCGCTTTGTTGTGTTCGTGGCACGCTTCGCCTTGAACATGGCTGGACGCTTTTGCGATTGTATTTCGATGCGGAAGGCGTGGTTAGATATCAGCATTGGCGCGGCGTGAGTGCCCGGGGTTGGTGGCAGAGCAGGAGCGTAGATGTCATCCTTGAGGTACGTAGGGGCATCAATTAATCCTAAAACAATGAACCTGAGTATTTGCGACCAAGATTGGACATACGAACATACCAGCGTCCATAAACATAGCTTGTAGCGGTCCAAGGGAGACGGACGACTTCTTGATGCCGGTGCGATGAAAATGCTCCCCGAAGATCAGCTCACCGAGATGGATGTCTTTCTCAAACACGGGGGCCATAAGTGCAGGCTCATAAACATCGTAGCGGATCGGACCAGTATTCTGTACGTCCTCCTGGTGCCACGGTAAGTCAAGGCTTGGGACCGCTGTCGGAAAACTCACTATGTAGAGTGCCTGCAAGTTTTTCATGCGACGAGTGACCTTTGCCGCAGGCTTGGCGAAGATATGGAAGCAGCCCATGCCACAGGAGGCACGCTGTCCGAGCGAGGGTGCAAGGAAAGTGCCGCCGTGAAGCGCCGGCTGCACGAACCGGGTGATGATAGATGTTGCCTTCATAAGGAAAACCGCGAAGGCTTCTATAAGACGCGCGGTACGAGATGGAGAGTCGAACAGCTCTGCCTCCGTCAAGTACGGTGAGAGGCCTAGAGCGGAAGTTGAGACAAGCGCCACTGGACTCTCAAATGATAGAATGACGCACCAGCGATATGGAATATCTCGCAGATGCTGGACACTCCTACCCCAGGAAAGATCTTCTGGTGCTTTCGAATGACGAGGATCGCGAGCTCTAGACGCTTCGACCTGCGGCGGCGCTCACGAATCCACTGTGCGACGATATGTTCGTACTGGAGCGAGAGCGTGAAGTGCTTGCGAGGTCCAGGAGCGAGCTCTGCCTCGATGTCTTCCCGCGTAGTCGGGATCGTGTTCGGAAATGACAAGGTCGGGGGCGGTTCACGCGCATTCATCTCGGCGGTAGAGGAGTACCAATGCGGCTGCGTGAACAAGTCAGTAACCGCTGTCTGCTACGCCGCAACTATTACATGTTACTCGCCTCGCATGTAAGATTCGCCGTAACGAAGGCGATGACAAATGAGGGGAATTCCAGTGCGATCGCGATCTTGAACTGGCGTGCGTCCTAAAAGGAGTTGATTGTGTGAAGGCCATGACACAATATAGAGCGTACCTTGAGTGCAGGGATGTCACGCACGGACGCCTCCCAGGTCTCGCGGCGGTATACCTGGACCGATGTATGATTGTTGAGCCGAACCTAACGTACGGCAGTCAGAACGATAAATGTTACGAGCGAATGCGACGAACTGTGAGTATCTTGGAGCCAAAGTTCAGAACAATCGACCGCGACGTGTGATTTACACTCTGTAGGCAGAGAGTTGCAAGACTCGAAAGACCTGTGGGCCAGACAAGACTGCGCCCCGACTCTGCACTTGTGCCGCGTGTCAAGAGGGAATCGACGGGAAGTAAATATGCCTGATGATTGACGATACGGCGGTGGCGCTCCAGAGCCTCAGCGGAGAAGGTTTCTTCGTCAACATCGAGCTCAGCTTCGGCGTCTGCCTCCTTGACAGTCGGATCGACCCAAATGTTCAGCAACTGCATGGCGCCGGTGCCGAAGCTAAGTCCAAGACGGAGCAAGAGCACGTACGCGAGCATGAACGTCATTATCATAAGCTCGCGTATTTCAGGCATGCTGGGTGGTGAAAGGCTGGTAGACGGGGAGACGAGAGGGTCGTTGTACAAGTGGCGCGCAGAAGCGCGACTATCGTGTAACGTCAATGATGATGTGAATGGAGGATTGAGCGGGTTGGAGTACACACTTACAACAGGCAATTTCCAGGATGAGACGACCTGGTGTCGTGCGATTGAGCTCTAGTCGTGGCTAGCAAGCTCTGGTCGACGATGGCACAGGCTTGAATCTGCCACTCGCGTACGGTTGTGTCGCAAACGTACCTTGATAACCGAAATTACTTCCTGCGCTGATAGCACACCCAACGAGAGTGTGTCTGTCAGGCCGTTAGAAAGCGTAGGAAGCAGGTTGCGGGATGAGCCGCGAAATTTAGAACGCAATCTCCGACGGACATTCCTTGTCTTTCTGCTGCCACACGCGCACCACTACGACAGACTTGAAGACAGCGTAGCACGCCGATTGACGACCCATGGACTTGCCGAGCAGACCCCGCTATCGAGATGCCGGAGTTCACGTCCCGTTCAAAGCGTTCTTTCCACCGCTACTGCCAGACTTCATGACCAGACTGCAAGCACAACCTCCTGATGCGCCCGTCAAGGCCCCGCGCGCAAGTCTTCTCTTCTGGGTTCCTCAGGGGGTTATCTGCCACCGGTCGCGCCCGAAAGCTCCACGACAGCTCTCGTTAGGACACGTATCCCCGTCGTACCTCGCGCTCTTTCCATGCAAGTCGCCGAGGAACACGACACGTACTTCTGGTCTCGCTATAGCGAGAAGATTGGACCCTACCTTCCTACAATCGGAAGGGTTCTAATCGTCGCCAGCTTGGTTGATGATGCGCTCAGTCTGTACTTGCAATGGGACGACCAGATCTGGTACTTAGAACGGTGAGTATCTCCCCGTTTAGGTCTCGGAGTGCTGTAGTTTGATAGGCATCGTAAAATGCATCATGTTCGAGCATTTCTGATATTCACAACTACCGTGAGTCCCGCCGCCGCATCCTACGTCACGTTCAGTTCATTATTTACCTTCCAGAGCTCCCTCACCGGTTCTGCTGCCATAGTGTGCAACATCTGCCCCGCTGTATTCGTAACTCTACTGGCTGCCGTGCTCGTGGGCGTGAGCGCCGCGTACGGACTGGGTCTCGGCGCCTTTCGCAATACAGGCACAATCTGCGGCCTTGTGCTTGTGTTGCTCCACAACGCTACGCAATCTGCGCTCTCCGAGCGCCAGCGTCGGGCGTAAGCACCGCTAGCTCGTGCGCGTTCTGATAAGATTACAGTCATACTGACTTGCTGCTTCAGCATCGCGTATGCCAGCGGAGGCATTCTCGTATTCCTGGCCGCCATGGACTTGGTCACTGCTCGGCCAACGCTTGCGCATATCATAGTCGCGTGTCTCACTGTCGCGTTATCCATCTTCATTCTCCTTGGCGTAAAACCGACTCTGGCCGCCGCTATACTCGTCTCTATACTCGTTGTGTATACGCTCATCTTCGATAATTGGGCAATGGTGGACGCCCGACATCCGTCGCGCCCCTTCCTGAGGTATGTGTTCAAGCGCTGGTACTCCGGTTCGTCGGTTGATGTAGCGCATTGACAGACATTACTTCTTCCAAACACTCAGTGAGTAGGTCGGCCCTCAGTAACGGCTGTAGACTGAATCTTCGTTTAACAGCAATGATGGGAAGCGTCATTCTCGCAGCCGACATTCGATCCAGTGCAGAGATATAGCGATGGTGATGTCAGACTCCCTGTGAACACGCCGCCTGTGTAATCCTGATCAAACCGCCAATACTATGGAACTTGCAGAGCTCGGAGCGTCCGTCTTACCCGCGCGAAGTATTAAAACTAGCGGTTGCCTCCACGGATGCATCACCGCATGTTTTGGGTTACTCAGGGGTCGTCTGTCACAGGTTGCGCCCGACACTTGAAGCGCCACGACAGGCCACGTCGCCCGCATTTGATTTCCGCGTTGTCGTTTCGAATCCCCGAAGAACGAGAACCGCACTTTTGGACTCGCTATAGCGCGATGATCGGACCCTCCCTGCGGTCGGAAGAGTACTCATCGTCTCCAGCTTGGTGGACGACGTGATCTGTACGTACACTCGATAGGATGGCCAGGTACTATACTTGGAGCAGTACGTGTCGTCTGCTATGTATGGGCGCTGCATTGCTGAGCGCTCGTGCTTTAGACACAGGGAGCTGCATCATGCTCGAGGGTCGCGTGCCTCAGTGTGGCGCTGTCTACGGTGTACAGCCAATACTGCCCTGCGTACTGCTCATAACGATGCTGGGCGCATACAACATCATCATCCTCGAGAATTTGAGAGTGGTGGACCAGCCACATCCCTGGCCCTGGAGAGATTTGCTCAGGTAAGCAAAGGCCCGTTCTTTACCGTTACTACGGCTAACCCGACGCATACACTAACTTGCAGACGTGACTTCTTTCAAACACTCAGTGAGGAGTCATTATATACGCTCAAAAAGGGTTAGGACTGACAGTGACGCAAATGCTACAGCGCTGATGGGAAGCACCATACTAGTACTCGCGACCGACACTAGTACTTGGTCCAATGCAAAGGGATTGAAATCGTAGTACTTTCTCTATATACTTCATGGACTCAAACATCCGTTCCGAATCTAGTTATTAGCTGCGCTGTAGCATCGACAGTGTCGAGTCTCACGACTCCAAAAGTAGTACTAGTACTAGGTGTGTGCGGCCACGAATGCCTCGGGCCACGGCGAAGGCTTGCCTCGCGCCGATCATCTCAAGGCGGCCGTCGGTTGAGCTGAAAGTGCAAGGAGTCCATCATGTGGATAGCACGCGCAGTTGTACTCTCGTGGGCGTGATAGAGTATTGGCATCTATCACACAAGGCTCAGCACTCGGGCCGATCAGCGACTGCAGGCGCTGTGACTCCCGGGTTCGAGCCCGCCCCAGTGCAGCCATGATCGGAAGTGTATCAATAGCTTCGGATGGATCGGTTGGAATTAGAGTTCCGCAGTGCGGACGTAAAAGCAGTAAGCCCGGAGTGGACCAAGGAGTCGGGGACAAAAGGTCCCCGCGTCCCATAGAGTGCTCCGGCATGCCCCTAGATAGATATTAACCTGGAACGGATGGATGGATCTGGATTACTAACTGGGACAAACAGAAGCGGGGGCAAAAGAGATGTGAGAGGCGGGCAAGACAGCGGGCACAAAAAGAAAATTGCCCGCCTCTCACATCCTTTTTGGAAGTTTACGATACTGCGGTATTAGTTCTGTGATTCAAGGCTTGTGATATACGGAAGTTGATTCTGGCTCCATTATGTAGTCCTGGTGTGCATGTGAATGCATTGAAGACTGAACAACTAAAACTAGTTAAGGAGACTTACGCTATTGGTATGCTTCAAGGGATAATTCGACGGTGGGCGGTACTGTAGTAGGATCGGCCAGTGCTTCGCCACGTGCGCCGCACCGCACCGCATTTCAATTCTGGAGCGGTCCGCACTCCGCTCTCCGTCTCTTGCTTCTTCTCGTTATCATTCCTACTGAAAATTCGAGGATCTGCTCTTATAGCTTGCATGTTACCGCTTCAAACGCTCTCGAATTCGGACACGCTCTGGAACGGCCTATCTCGTAAATCTTCTGTATCTGACCTGATCCTACCCGTCCACAATGCTGCTCCATCCTGTCATCTCGCGTCCTCGGGACTCGACACGGGATCCCTACGGGAGAGAGGAAGTGCGGAGTGTAAGTCTGCTCCGGCCGACGCTGTTCTTCCTCGCGTGCACAACGCATGTCTCGTCTTCTCGCCATTTGTGCTGTAGGACGGCCCAAACGTGGCACTGTGCACGGCGTCTACTCGCTCCTGAGTGTGGCACGGCCCTGGCTACCCATCGATGATGTGCCAGCGGCGACGCTCTAGAACGTCCTGCTATCCTTGTCCTTGCGCAAGTACGGTATAAATGACTCGACGATGTCGCTGTATTCTTGGCACTCGCAGCACATCATGCAGCACACCTCGACACCCTCGCTCCAGCAAGCGCTCTTCCCTCTGACGCCAAAGCAACTCTCGAGCGCCGGCGGCGAGTTCGATATCATCATCGTCGGGTCCGGCTTCGGTGGCGGCGTCCTCGCCGCAGACATCGTCGAGAAACTATCAAAGATCCCCGCCGCGTCTTCGCCTTCGCCTGCTAAAGACCCTGCAGCGGAAAGGCCCAGCCCGAAGCGCAAGAACTCGTCGTCGCCGGACCGACTTCTCTCCTCTATCTCGAGCCCACCGCGGATCCTCCTCATCGAGCGCGGTGGTGTGCCATTCGCCACGCACTGCTCGAACGTTCCCGCTCTCGCAACAGCGCCGGCGCATCGCACGTCCAAGAGCGAGTGGGCAGTCGAGAGCAAGGACGTCCAGTGGCAGGGCGGCGCCGTCTTCACGCTAGGTGGACGGTCTACAGTTTGGAACGGTCGCGCAGAGAGGTACGTTTGTCGTTTCAAATAGCATCTGCGTATTGAATGATCTCGCGTACGTAGACTCAGCAGCGCGGCGCTCTCAAAGCTCCCTTCTGCCGTAGCTCAGGACCTCCGCGCGAAGTATTACCAGCGCGCGGAGCAGATCCTCCGCGTCACGCAACCGTCTACTGGAGCGGCGGCCACCGCGACCTCGGAGCTCAACTCATATACATCTTCTACGACTTGGGAGCCTGTTCGACTCGCATCCTCTTCATCCAAATCCGGCGGCGCATTCAGCACGGTCGACCCGCTTCTCACTGCCGCTACGGCTGCGACTACAAGCGCCGACGAGCGCTTCAGAATACTCTCCAACACGAAAGTCGAGCGCCTGGAAGTGCCGCCGACTGCGAGCGGTAGCTCGAAATCCCCAACGCTCGCAGGAGTAGTCGTCCGCGGTCCAGACGGCGTCGAGTACACGCTCCGCGCTCGGAAAGTGGTGCTGTCCGCTGGGGCAGTGGAGACCGCCGCGATACTCCTTCGTACTGCTGCACCGCCGGGGTCGACTTCTTCTCCTCCCTCTGGTCTTGCAAGCGGGGTTTTGGGGCATCTAACGGTTCAGCGCGCGTATTCCGTCTCGGTGCCTTTCGTTCCTCGTGACCTCAATGCCGGCGAGAAATTGTACGGCACGAACCTGCGGAGCCGCATGACGCTGGACGGCGTGAGCGGCGTCTCTGCAGACGTGGAACTTGCCTTAAGCGCTCCGGCCTCCAGCAGCGCCTTCCCCGCGTTTCGCATGACATTCACACTTCCCTCCGACATAGTACAAGGCAACTCTGTAGTTCTCAACGCCCAGCGCGAGCCGGTATTACGCATTGAGTACGCCGCTGACTCTGGACTCGAGGCAAAGCGGCGTGCGATGGTCGAGCTCGCGGCGCAGAGCATGAACCGTCTTGGGGCCTCGTACGATCTCATCTTCCTAAAATCGACGATTCCACTCCCCAGCATCTCCCCATCTGACATCCCGCTCGTCGATGCTGTTGCAGAGTATCGCGCCGTCGAAGTCGGGACTGCGCCGATGGGCGACGTCGTCGATTCCGACCTGCGTCTCAAGACTCCTCTCTTCAACGGCTCCGTATACGTCTGTGATGCCTCCGTTCTCCCCTTCTCGCCTTCCTCGCCACCAGCTCTAACCATCGCTGCCCTTGCCCTCCGTCTCTCCGACCACCTCCTGCCGCTTTCTGCCATCGCACCGCAGCCACAGCCAATCACAGTTTGGAACTTTACCAAAGACGCAGTATGGGTTACCATGTCACTCTCATATCCTTCTGATCCCTCGTACGGCGGAAGCAGCGGAGGCGGAGGGATGAAGATCAAAAGCGGCGCGAAGGAAACGTGGGGACGTGTTCCCGGGCGGCGGGAGGTGATTACCGTTAAAGCCAGCTTGAATGCGCCTGGGTATAGCGTAATGGAGGTTGCTGCCGGGAAGAGTGTATGGATAACTAAAGCGCCGCCTCCATGACTTGTACATGTGGTCCTATTAGTAGTATATCCCTTTCCCGAGAGGAACCGTCCAATGTTACACAACCGCAACGGCCCTATCCCTATGCTCATGTATCTGACCGTCGCGGAGTTAGCATCCAAAGATGGTCTTTTACCGATTTCCAGGTCTATTCAAGGCTCGGACGCCGAGATGCCCTACGTTACATGCTCCGGGCGTTGATTGAAAGCGCATGACATACATGACAAGTGCAACCGATCTGCATCTATCACGATTGACGAGCCACTGGCTCTCGGAACTCCCACTACTGCGGAGGACTCTCCTCGGGTAACAATCAACGAGCACAGGATGTCGAATACAGGGATCGGGAGGCGTATCGGAGACAGGTCTTTCGCCGGGTCCCCTATCCAATCCTAACGCGGGGCCGAAGCACATGCCGAAACCAATAAGCTTCCTAAGCATGTACCCATGGTAATTACCTGTGAAGGGTCATAGCTAGTGTCCCGATCGCGTTATTGTTGACTGCACAATAGTGAATCCGGAGCTCGCGCTTTGGAGCCAAGTCTCAATGTGTATCTAAAGTCAAATATGAGGCATGAGACAATTCTGGAACTATCAGGGCGCCGTAGGGAGAGTTTGGTAAGATAGTGTATAGCTATCATGTTGATGTTATGGGCGCAAAATGATCGCCCGCTTGACGCCTGTCACCGCGCTTCTTTGCCCGTGCACAGCATCGCGGAACGGCAGCATTCCTCTCTCTCTCTTACTTAAACGCGATGAACACAACGGACCTCATCGGTGAACCTCAACACGCACAGACTAGACGCTCAATATGCCCGTCGATTTGCTTGGCTTTATCTCCTCATTTACGTCCAACACGACGGCCACAACGGTGACGACTCGCTCCGAGCCGACAAAGCGCGTCGACAACGCACCTACCAGCGACGCAAAGACAACTATGCAGAGCGTCGAGTACACCCAGCAAGCGTCTAAGGCTGGGTTGCTCGTCACTGACGAGCTCGACAAGGCGATAGAACGGTGCAAGCAGAGAGTCGACCGGATCGTCAAGTCGTGCAAGAGGAAGAACGTGCGATTTCGGCGAGTCTGACGTTTTGATCCAAAAATCTTTTTTTGACGCGTGCACGCTCAGTGATATCGAGTTTGACCTTGAAGAAGACCAGGAACGCTGCCTGCATGGTCTAGCTTCGACTACTCGATACACGCCAGCGGATGTGCTCCGCGTGTCCCAAATCTTTGAGAAACCACAATTTGGTGCGTTGTACTGCACTGTCCCTATTACTGCATCTAACGTGACTTCACAGTAATCGACGGCGCCACGAGCAGCGATATCGCGCAAGGCCAGCTAGGCGACTGTTGGTTCCTCAGCGCTCTCGCTACTGTCAGCACCGTACCAGATCTGGTCGAAAAGTTCTGCGTTGCTGTATGTTACTCATTTATCCCGAATTGCGCCGAATTGCTCACTGGGCCGTGTAGCGCGATGAGAAAGTCGGTGTCTACGGATTTATCTTCTATCGCGACTCGGGCTGGGTGGATGTAATCATCGACGAGTTCGTCCATAGCCGGCCATGCGCGTCACACTTACTAACCCTCGAATCTATAGCCTGCTCTTCGTTTCCATCCCGAAGTACGAGGAACTCACGGCGAGGGTGAGCCCAGTCTGGAGCTTATAGTCGGAGGCTTACAACAGTGCAGGAGAAGACGCTATTCCACCAAGACAAGGAGAAGTTCATCCGTCAAGCGCGTCGCGGCAGCAAGAGTCTTTACTTCGCGAAAAGCGGGACTGAGAACGAGACCTGGGTGTGAGTGAACCAGGCTGCATGGAACATATGGATGCTCATCCCTGTGTCAGGCCGCTCGTCGAGAAGGCGTACGCGAAGCTGCACGGAGACTACGCTGCAATCGATGGAGGGCAACCGCGAGAGGCAGTGGAAGATATGATGGGGTGCGCGTATCATCACACTTCTTCCTCACGCTTTACTGACGCGCCGTAGTGCGGTTTCCACCGTCATGCACCCAGCGGATATTCTGGACACCGACCGCTTCTGGAACGAAGAGCTCATGCTTGCGAACAAGGACCGGCTGTTCGGTTGTTATACTACTGGGCGTAAGTGTCTGGCAGTGCTCCGAACTTGCCAGCAACCAGCGCTCATCTCATTCGACAGTGGCGAACCCGGCTGACTCACTAACTCCTGCGAACAAAATCGATGGTCTCTATACGGGCCATGCGTATTCTGTCATCAAATGCGTGGAGCATAACGGGCGGCGCTTCCTCCGCATCCGTAACCCTTGGGGAGAGTGCGTCGTCCGAGGGACTAGTCAAGTGATTCTATGATCTGACCAGTGGGACAGGAGCGAGTGGACTGGTCGATGGGCCGATGGCTCACGTGAGTGGCAAGGCGAGTGGTTAGAGCCAGAGACACTCGAGAAACTCGGCCACCGCTTTGGGGATGACGGCGAGTTCATCATGGAGTGTACGTACCTCCTTTGTTCGCAACTGTAGCGCGTCTGACCCTTATTCGCAGACGATGACTTCCTTCAGACATGGCCCATGATTGAACGCTCGCGACTGTTCGACGTCAACTGGCGCATGTCGAGCCTTTGGCTCAACGTGAAGAGTCTCCCGCCGCCCAGCGCATGGACCTTCGGCGACGTCTCCTTTACGTTCAGCGTCTCGAAGCCGACATCCGCGGTCATTGTCCTCGCACAACTTGACTCTCGCTATTTCAGCGAGATCTCCGGCTATTCGTACTGGTCGTTGGAGTTCGTCTTATTCAAGAAGGACGAGTCCGAGCCGCTTGCCGAGAGCGGGCATACATCCCTCTGGGGAAGAAGCGTCAACCTGGAGATCGACTTAGACGAGGGCGACTACGTCGTCCAAGTACGTCGCGTATGATCTCGCAGCATGCACATGCTGATGCATGCAGGTGCGCCTGGATCGGTGGCGCTTTCGACAAAAGGGCTACTTTACCCAGGGCATGTCTACATGGGACTGGCGGAAGCTGGCGCGTGTTTGGTCCGAGGCTGCGCTCAGCCGCTCCATCGCATCCAGTACGTCAACGTTCTAGTATCTGGCTGTTCTGAACGACGCGGTTACAGACTACCAACCGGAAGCGGACAAGAACATGCTCCCATTTCCGCTCGAGAACTTGGGCGGGAAAGATCTCACTCGGATTGAACTCGATAAACACGCCGCAATCCAACGTGAGCGCGAAGAGCTGCGCGCTAAGGTTCAGAGTAAACCTGCCTCAAGCGAGACGACGACCGTCACGACGATCCAGGAGAAAACGGAGATCGCGAGCGCGACGGTGCTGCCAGATTCAGCAGTCGCTCAACCCTTACTTGCCACTTCTCCTGAGTCGACGCCATCGGGATCAAGTGATAGTGCCGCAGCGGCGGAAGCTGCTCCAAAGGTGTGTATAGTTCGTGAAAATTTCCCGTATATTCTCACAATTCCCGCTTCAGAAGGAAGACGATGTTGCGAAGGCCACGAAGGCTGCAGGTGCGCTACGGAGCAATGCACTGTGCATGACCCGTCCTAACGCCGGCCCTAGATGCCGCCTTGAAGACGGGCGATACTGCGACGATGCAGATGCCTGCCAAGAACGCTCCGCAGCCCATACATCTGCGCTTCAGCTGCGATGGCTGCAAGGTACAGTCACAATTCGACCACTTATGCCGAGTTTCACACCACCTTCGATGCAGATGGACCCGATCGTCGGAGTCATGTATCACTGCATGCATGCTGACTGCCGCAGGTAAGCTCGCTGCCAACCTCTGCATGTGGAGCTGATGAGTTGCAGCTACGATCTCTGCTCCACCTGCATCGAGAAGGGCCTCCATCCGAAAAGCCATAGGTTTATTCGCGCTGAAGAACCCCAAGACATGGACGACGTGCACCCTGTCGGTAGCGAGCTTGACGACGAGGACGATGTCGTGCTTGGCTTACGAGTGTATACACATCGGGACGCAGCTGCTACAATAGCTGGACAGCTTCGCCATGGCCGTGTTATCGCCTGGAGTAAGGAGAATTGAGAATCGTTGTAGAACCCTTCAGGAGGATGAATAGTTCTACCCAGTTTTTCTAATATGTTGCGAACTTCTGTCTACAGTAACCGTGAGTAGCTGCATTCAAATTCTCACTTAAGCCCCTACCAGAACTACTATCGGTGTTTAGTCCCGCGAGCCTGGTGACTCGCCAACTGCCGGATATCGGGGCCGAAATCCGGAAGACATCCTCGCTCTTGCCATGAGCGAGCAGTCCGCACAGCTCGATGCAGTCGTTAGCGCTGCTGAGGTCGAGATTAGGCGCACCATCACCGCCTCTCTTGAAAGCGTGTGTTCGGGTGATGCAGCGGATAGAAGCTTGAGGTGGGTAGCGAAGCAGGATATACCCACACGTGCATTGCGTTAATGGCCTCCTAAACAGTGACTTTGAGCAGAATACCAGAATCGTATCTGCCATGGCGGCCCTTCGCGCTGCTGTAATTCCACATTTCGAATCCGTCCATGCCCATCTACGGCTATCCTTAGCCTGCCGCGCACCAGTTAACAGGCTCCCTGTCGACGTCCTCCTCACTGTTTTTGCGTTTCTGCCGCTTCCAAACCTCATAACGGTGTCTCACGTCTGCTTTCACTGGCGATCCATCACTCTGGATACCCCCACGCTCTGGGGCAACTCGGTGCACATAGCCGGATTGCGGCACAGGTTGCTCCGCTATGTTCTAACCAGAGCAAAGGCTACCCTCCTCGACATTTTCCTCTCAGGGATTTACGGGCCCTCGGCTAAGGTCCAGGACTATATCTCGCTCATAGCACATTCCATGTCGCACTCGAACAGACTTCATCTCGAGGGCTACGCCATTGGAAACCGTTCGGTCAGTCTGCACCTCGACTTTTCCGAGGGGGTGTCTTGTCTCAGCTCACTAGCCATCATCTGGGCCTCGCACACGACTCCTGACTGGACTTCGTCAATCCGCACCCCTCTCACACTCTCGATAGCCCTACCGAATGACCTTTCGACATCGAACCCCTTTGCCTCCCTGCACCACATTCAGCTTCGTGGTGTGACAGGAGGAGAACATTTCGAAACTCTCCTATGTCTCAGTCCACTCCGAACTCTGGATTTTGAGGTCCCAGCAATGTTCCCACTGTCGATGATTCTGTCTATTATCCAAGGCAGTCCAACGCTACAGGATGTGACACTGGCATTCAGCAACACTAAACGTGCTGATGAAGCCCATCCATGGCGTGATACCTCTCCAGAGGCATGGTTGGCGCAGCACGGTCTGATCGTGACGGCATTGATGAACCTCGTCATGACCGGCGACGGTAGACACGGGCTATATGCGAGGAGCACCATAGCATCAGTGGTCGACACGTCCAGTATCCGCTACGTCTCTGCCAAACTTGACGCACTCTCACCTCTTGGCCCCGCTCTTCTGTCCGAGACCGATCGCCCAACGCGATTCCAGTGCCATTTGGTGGATGTACTTGCGGAAGATGCTCGCGGCTTCACTCGAAGAGTCCAACTTACATCAGACCGGGGCGTCGAACATCTCCATCCTCCGATGTTAAATCTCAAAAACATCGTGACACTGGATATCCTCATCGAATGTTGGGATTTGATTTCCGGTCCGTTGGATTGCTTGGAACATCTCCAACTCTATGGACAGCCTGGGGAACTTAGTCGTGTCCGGCCTACTCCTAAAGTATACCCTGCCCTCCGCACAGTAACACTAGAACTCTGCGCGGAAAGCATCGGGTGGGGATCCCGAGCCCCTCCCAGGCCCAGTGTACACTGGCTGATCGCCATGTCCGCTGCATTTGTAGGCGTCCGGATTTCTGGCTACTCGCGTCCACTTGAACGCCTTACTGTCCTTACACCTGCGAACTGCAAGAAAGCGTACGTTGTACGCGACGGCGCTTTCCCCTTCTCCCGCTTTCAGCTACAGCAACGAGGTTGGGGAAACACATATCTATCCGACGACTCCGATGACCCTGGCGATGACTGGACTAGCGGGTGGGAGGTACCGGGCGTCGACTGGGGCGTTGGATGGAATCTCCCCTCGGTTCCATAGCCTTTGCTCGAAGTGTGACTCCAACTCGTTGAATCGTGTTCTCTCGTACATTTACGCCTGTAGAAGTACCCACAGACGATAGCGTACTTCTTTCCCTTCACCCACCATAAACTCTCCTTTACCTCGACCAAAGTCCTACTCTATCTCGTAGACTGCCGCAAACGATGACTGCCGCACCTTCTGTCCCTCAGAATACACGAGTAGATACAGTAGATATCTAAAACACCACAGATTGTTCACGGACACGACATATGATCTTGCATTATAGCAACTTGATTCCATGTTCTCCTGATCCTTTACTTTTCCTTACTCCACGTCACCACCCGCCCATGGCGTAGTTGGCCCGCAATCGTCGCAGGCGCATCGCGGTGGGTATACACGCGGAGTCCCAGTACGACATCGTCCTCGTCGCTCTGGGGATTAGACCGCTGCAGCTTCTCCATGTCGCTCGGCTGCTCGATGCGGATGAACGTGTGGTCCTTCGGATGGATACCCTTGTCGATACAGTTGGAGCACAAATCGTAGCTGAACAATCCCATGAGCATTTGCAGAAGCATGGGACGGGATGCGCGACGTACTCTGGACAGTCGGGGTGCATGCACATAAACATGATGCCGATGATTGGCCCCATCTGCGCTAAGTTAGACCTTGACGCTCGGGGGTACGGAAGCACGGGTAGGCTTACCCCACAACCGTCGCACGCGAACCGCTCGTGGACAGGCATATCGCCTGGAGGCGGAGGCCCAGCATGCACCTCCTCTTCAGGTAGAGGATAATCCTGCTCCGGCTCGTCGTGCATCGGACCCGGTGCCGTAGACAGTGGCGGAAGCGGTTCGTCCGCTGCAGCTCGACCGGGCGGTACCCCATTCTGAATTGGATCGTTCTCCGAATGCAGATGATGGTGAGGCTCTTCCTCTTCGTCGCCCTCGGCCTCTTCGTCCTGGTCCGCATCCGCGTCGACATCATCCACGAACACAGTCGGCGCGAGAAGTTCCTCCTCGTCCTCGTCCTGCTCCGGGATCCCCGGTTCTCGCTCTCTGTGTGCGGCTGGAGACGGGAGCGGGTACGACGGCGAGCGAATGACGGGCGTGTCGACCGTATCGTGCACGACCATCAACGTCGTCGAGCTGCTCTCCGTCGTAGTACTCTCCTCAACCGTCGTCGTGCGCGGGACTGTCGGGAGCGGCTTCTCGGCCTGCGGACTCGTCGTACTCGGACCGGTAGTCGGACTGAAGACCTG
>KV425906.1:93450-152387 GCA_001632375.1 Exidia glandulosa HHB12029
TCCGGGGGTGGCCTGTGATGCTCACCCGGACTCGGTCCACCCTCAGGCTTCGGTTTCGGCGCCGTCGGGATATCCATCTCGCTCGGGTCAGGCGGTCTAAGGAGACCCTGGTCCTTATTGCGGAACGTCGCGTTGAACTGGAGCAGCGTGTTGATGTCGCGCACCCAGTCGTCTTCCGCCCTCGGCGCGTGGTTGTGATGCGGAGATGAGTCGTCGTCGGTAGGTGTAGGAACGGGGAAGTGGCCGAGAGAGGAACGGTTGACGCATGGGATGGGGAAACGCGATGCGGCGATGGAAACGAACTCTTCGCGTTGGAGGAAACGCGCTTCTTTGCCGTCCATGAAGATCTCGGCGCTTTGGGCGCGCGATTTTTCGGAGAGCTGTGTGGGCGGGGGCGAGTTGTGAGCGAAGGAGAGGGAAGGGGACGAAGGAGAGACTGTTGGAGTGTTTCACTCACTTGAAGCGTTATGCGGCTGCTGCCTGGGAGGAGGAGCGGACGGAAGGAGAGCGAGCGCGGGCAGATGGGTGTAAGGAGCAGTGCGGAGACGCTCTCATGCACGATGGGCCCGCCGCTGCTGAGCGAATACGCCGTGCTCCCTGTCGGTGTGCTCAGGATCAGACCGTCTGCCTACAACGACATTCATCTGTCAAGCCCGGAGTGATATAGCGAGCCAATGGACGTACGACGGCCTCTGTCAAGTGCTGGCCGTCGACATACGAGTCAACGGTGGTCAGGTGCGGCGAGCGACCACGATGGAGCGTGACCTCGTTCATGACCTGCCAGCCGCCGGCGCCGCAGCCGTCGAATTCGAGGCCGTCACGGTCGTAGAACTTGCAGGCGAGGCGCATGCGTGGAAGGACGGTCGCCTGGCCGAGGAAGACGTGGTGTATCGCGGTTTCGAAAGAGCCGATATCTGAGCAATGTCAGGACCCAGGCTGGCGACGGCTTGGCGAACAAGTGACGGGTGTCAGGGACGACGGAGAGCACGTGAATGGGATAAGAATCAGATGGCGAGGGAAGTGGTGATGTGGTATGGCGGACGAGGAACGCGACGTACGGAATGGGAGAAGGAAACCGAGTGTGCCCATCGAGAACGAGAGAACGGGCGGTACTGGACCTGTGGAGAACAAGCTGGATACGCGGAGGACTGTGCCGTCGCCGCCGAGGGTGATGACGAGGTCGATGGGCTGGCCGCTGCCTTTACCATCGCTCGTCAGTCGCAGCTGCGAGAACGGCGTAACGCGTCCGTACTTGGACGCCATTTGTGAAGCTCTGCAGGTATGTCTGGCGCGTCCTCGTGGAACAGCGTCGCTTTGGGATGGTGTCGGCCCATATAGCTGCGCGCGTTACAGTTAGCGAACGACGGCGGCGACGAACGACGGCGACGAACCCGACGATATTATGAAACGCCTCCCGCACGCGCTTGTCGTTCTCCTTCTTGACTATCAGGATATTCTCTGGCCCCGCCCGCATCACAGACCGCAACCTGCACGCCGGCGCTTCGAGTCAGTCGCGTCGACGCGCACGCTGCTCACAGGACGTACGGCACTGTCGGCGCCTGGTACCCACGTCGCTGCATCTGCAGCCCGGGGCCAAGAGGGCGCGCAGCGTGTCGGATGCGCCACATTCTCCTCGCCCGTAGAAAGCAGAGCAGCTGGAAGCTCGGGCCGAAGAGTGCCGGATCGGCCGTCTCAAACCCAGTCAACTAAATTCGTCCAGGTCGGTCTTACGACCCAACCTTCGTTTCAAGCGATCTGAGGACCAACGGTAGTCCCGGCTCCGGACGACGGGCCGTTATGTCCGTCCTGAATCGGCTTAAGCCGACCTGGCTCCGTTCGAGGCTGTTTCAGCTTCCCAGGTGTAAGCGGCCTCGCCCTGACCGCACCTATTGTTTCCCCACAAAGGAGATTGAGGATATACATCAGAAGCTATATATCCAAGAACATGTATACCGCCGTGCTCCTCACGCGGGGATCCTGAACTCTATCAAGAAATAAACACTGTCACGTAGTCATGTTCTATTCATCCCTGGGTTGTGGGACAGATTCAGCAAACTCATCCCATGTACTTTGTTCCTAGGTGTGGAGAATACTTATGACGAGGGTGGCTTGAGACTCAGGCTAATAAATACTGCAGTGTACAAATACTAGGGATGGGCACCGTCCAGTAAACGGGATACGGCCGTACAGCCTACGGGTGAGTACGGTGTACGGACCGTCACTAACGGTCCGTACATGAGTCGAGTTGGACATGCTGACGATACGGATACCGGCCGTATACGGCCGTCGACGGTATACGGGTTCTGTACTGCAGCTATACCCTCTGTGAACCCTATCTGGGCAGTGTGAGAGCTGGCATGTGTGTGATCGTGCTCTCAGCACAGTTGATGCACTGAGAATTTACTCTTTGGAGACATCTTGTAGTGCTATATAACTGTTTGACTTGGACGGGTGACTCGGGTTGGCTCCACAACCCTCGTGCTCGTGTAGACAGCTGCTGTCACCTCTACTAACATTGTCAGTGGCTAAGCTGACATACAGTTGGCACTCAAATTGCTCCCGCAGGCTCTTCTCGAGTCGATAGACACCCGGTATGTATTCATTTCAGTGCTTAGCACCGAGCACCGTATGGACGGCCATATACGGCCGTTGTTATACGGTGTTATACGGTCAGCTCCAGTCCGTATCCCGTTCTGTATGATGCAGGCTCAAGATCGCTGACGGTACGGTGTACGGGACTGTATATGTGGTCCCGTACAATCCGTATATACGGCAACGGTGCCCATCCCTAGTACATACATGGGAGGTTGAATAAAGTCTACACGAAGCTCCATCACATACACAGACAGGCCCAGTGCGCCAGGAGTCTTGAAAGCAGTTGTGATGCCCCTGTTTAGGTGTCCTGCTCCATGACATTGTCCATGAGAGCTAGGTGGTCAGAGGGTGGAGGCACGGAGTTTCCGCTTGCACACCAAAGACCGCAGCCGGAAGCTTCGACCATGTCCCATGGTCAGAATCCCTTGTTGAAAATTTTTCTGTCTCTGTGAACCATGCTAACCGGAAACTGCAAATGACTTCTTCTTACTGTAATTTACTTGGGAATCCTGGTTGCGCCAAGGGGGCCACAAAAACAATTCTGAACACAGGGCCGAAAATTTGAATAAGGCCCTCCAGGTGACCCCCCTGCCTACCCTCTTACATAAGCAGTTGCCTTATTCCTGAACCCCTAGTCAGGTCTAGTCTATGTTCTAACAGTACTTGCTTGTCATGAGGGTCGCACGCACGTGGTTCTTTTGATGCCGGCATGTGATTATTGCAGCAACCAGGCAGAGACCTTTCAACGACATTGAAGTTCACTGAGATCGATATTAAGCGACCGGAATGCTCTGTGTAGCTTCTTCTGATGTCGTTCCTTATCGTTCACGGGCAGGGGAGAGGGTCTCAGTCTATTGACGGCCCGTCCTCATTGCGCCCGGATGTGCGGTTGGCTCCCATCAGCACTACATCCGGGACAGCAGAAAATTATATAGGCATTAGAAATGGTAAGGAGGTCCCAATTCATGGGCTTGCAGAGGGGAAGAGAGTATGATAACTGAGGAAACATCGGCGCGGCCCTCATGGTAAACTCCGGTTGGTAGTTGTAGACGTTAATACGGTAATGCCCGCCAGCGAAGCCCGGTCATTACCGTATGACAGGTCTGCGTCCCGTAGACTAAGTCAGGTCTGTGTCGAAGCCCACGGCCATTACCGCAGCTGCCATGCACGGCTAGCATTTCTGTCACGGCACCACACATATGCCTCGGTGGGAGGATGCTCAGAGAGGAGGAGGTGAGTCGAGGAGACCGAGTCCGCACAACATGGTGGTATACGGCAGGAGATCGAATCTAGAGTAAATGGGTATCGAGATGCGATCTATATACGACCAGACATGAGGCGGGATCACAAAGGCGGGCCGAGTGTCTGAGAGAATACGTAACCATCACAAAGGCACATGGCACAAGCGTATCACAAAGGGGAATCCAAGGGTCAGACGGTACGAGAATATAAGTCAAAGAGAAAGGTCATATCCTCCAGAAGTAGGCGAACTCGAGGTATTGCGAGAGAAGGCGATCGCAAGGCGATCTCCTGACGTCGCTTCTACACGTATGGGCTGCGCCCCGGTGCAAGGGCCTGGCGAAGTATGATATCAGCAAGGAGCTTGATGTGGGCGAGCGCCGCACACAACTCGGCACTGAGCCTCCAAACCTGGCGGACCTCGTAGGATAGCACGAGGTAAATGTCGGGCTCCACCGGGGTATCCTCATACGCAGGGTGTGGGGGTTGGACAGCGGGCTCAAGGTCCGGGACGCTATCGTCCTTGGAGGGTGCGGGTTCATGCATGTCGCGAGGCGATTCAGCAGCGTTCGCAGCGGGGACGTTGAAGAGTTTCCCGAACAAGCTGGTGTCAATAATGTCGGCCATGGTGCGAGTGGGTCAAGAGGGATTTATGGGGGATCGCCTGCGGACAGCGATCTCCGTGCGATCTATAGGGGAATGCAACTCGTGCAGTTGAGCCTTTGGGGACGGAGATAATCGCAACAGAGGAGGGGTCTTGGAGGCTTTGAAGGCAAGAAAATCCCCTACAGCTAGAGCGATAGCTCTTGTGCCATAACAATTTCGCCTTTTCTGGTATTTCATATATAGTTAGTTGAGACATGCTCCAGCCGAGCCTTCGGCCTACACAGGTTGGCTTACGCCAACTCACGCTTGGTGTCATACCATCACTGCACGCTCGTACTCATTGTAAATCTCCCAAATCGTTGCCCAAGGGTCCGCGTAACCACCGTGGTCATGCTTAGTGTGTTGTTCTTCATACATCTGTTTTCATTCATTACAGCATTTCCGCGAAAGGTTTGCACAAGCCAGTCTTTTTCAAAATGCATTTTTTTGGGTGACCGACAGACTGGCGCTTTGGCTGGCGGATGTTGTATAGGTTCCGTTCCGCACCGTTGACTCACGCCATGCCGTTTCCCCACGTCGACAAAGGCATCAAGCAGCGTGCGGTACCTGGACGCATTCTGAGATTGCTAATATCCTCGGAGTGTCGTTGCGCAGCGTCTATTGCTGGGCCGAGAATGATCTGCTCTATAACAACGTCATTCCACCCACCGCGAGCTTTGTGACCGTCCACGCATACTCATGGGCCAGGATCTGCATGCAGTTCTCGAGCTTTGTGAGCAAACGCCCAAGGCCTACCTGTGTGAAATCAAGTCGTGGATTGCTATGAGACAGCAGAAGATCGTCAGCAAGTCGGCACTCCACAACATCCTCCGCTCGGTGGGCTACACATACAAGCACCTGCGTAAAGAAGCTGCTGAGCATGACGAGGAACACCGCGCTGTCTTCCACCACATCGTATCGAACGCGCTGCATGCACACATGTGTGTCTGTGTTGACAAGTCCTCCAAAGACGACCGCACCATCTACCGTCACTATGGCCGTGCTCCTTCCGACACTCGTGCAACTATTACAGCACCGTTTGCGCGTGGTCAGCGATATCTGTCCGGCCCTTACGCTCGACGGATACATAGCTGTCAAGATTGTAGAGGATTCATTCGACGGCACAGAATTCACAAGCTACATTCTCTCCGAGGTCGTACGTTGCTCCATCCTTTGTATGAGCACTGCAGTTACTCACCCTGTCACAGCTCCCGCATATGAACCCTTTCCCCGGCAAACGTAGCGTTCTAATTATGGATAACTGTCACATTCACAAGAGCGCCGTCCTACGTGCCGCAGTTAAAATGTGAGGCTGTTGTATTCTCTTCCTCCCTTCGTATTCTCCGGATCTGCACCCTATCGAGGAAAGCTTTAGCTGTGATAGGTACACATTAGATTACAATTCACTCAGCTGATGCAACATCTATCGCAGTAAAGGCTTGGATTTGCGCCAACTACTGGTACTTCATCAACCATCCCAACCCAATCCGCGCCCTGCAAGAAGCATGCCCCACAGTCACACCGGAGAAGAGTTGCGGCTGGTTTGCATACTGTGGTTATCTTCTCATTGATTGAATTCAGCATGTACGGTTACAAGTTCTACTAGTATCAATTGCAGCAGACCATGAAGTACAAAGTAGCATTACAGCGGGGCGAGAGTGGGGACAGAAGCAGTGGACACAGCAGCATGAGCAATAGTACCTTCAGGAACAGGAGTGGGAGAGGGAAGTGGAGCGACAGGAGCAGGAGCAGTAAATGGAGGAGGGGGGACAGCAAGAGGAGCGGGGGGGCTGCGAGTGAACACGAGCATCCGCGGCAAGCAGACGGCTCCACTCAAAGACCGAGAACCCAGTGGCATCTGCACGGTCTGCAGTGCTATACTGCTCGAACAGCATGTTACTGATATCATGCATCGGCGGCACAGACGGTGGGGGTGGCAGTAGCGGGGGATGGTGCGGGAAACCGTAAGGGTTTGTATCATATGGAGAATGATGATGATGAGGAGGTGGGTGTGGGTGATGAGGATAAGAGTAGTGCGGAGCATAAGCCTAAGGAGGGCAAGCGGGAGCAGGAGGGTATGGGGCAGGCAGAGGATGAGCATACGGATGCGGTGGAGGAGGTGGGTAGTGAGCATGCGGATAATGATATGGATTAGCAGGGGGTGAAGGCGGAACATTCTCATCCTGGACAGGCTGCGGCGGCGGGATGGGCACAGCAGGAGCAGCGGCGATGGCGGCAGCAGCAGCCGTAGCAGCGGCAGCCTTGGCCGCAGCAGCAGCGGTGGGTGTCTTGATGGCCGTACGCGCAGTGAAGACCTGGGAGCCGAGGGGCAGCCACTTTAAGGTGTCGTTGTCAGGCTGCGACCCAATGAGATGCTGCTCGACAGCTGTTATGTGAGTACAGACGCACCGCAATCTGGGCCCAGCCTAGCCCAGCATCCCCGCCAACATCCCAGTGCAAACCGCTGACTGCGTGCAGGAGACAGTGGATGTCCGGGTGGTCTGGCTTTGTGAAAGTGTTGTTGTCCATCTGCGCCAAGGGATTGCTGGACTGCGAGAGCGTAAGTCTAGCGCCGGAACAAGAAACGAGACGGACGTACTGAGGCAGGTCATGACACGACAACACCCTGGGTCGGGGCAACTGCGGCATCTGGGGCTCAACTCTAGAGGGATGTGTTGAGACTTTACACACCCAGTCGCAGACATTTGATGTACCAGCGGCTTATCAACGTGGAAGTAGATATCTTGACGCTTCTTCTCGACGGCCTGATGCAGGGAGCGAAGGTCGAGGTCATTGATAATGAGCTTGGCCACGGCATTCGCAGGCTTCTCAAACCGGTAGCGTAGGTTGGAGGATGCGAGAGCCGCGGTCGTTCACTTGAGCTGGTCGGCAACGAGCATCTTGAGCGTCTTGGGCTTTGTGAGTGCCTCGGGAGCAACGGTAAATGAACCGGTCTGGTGGATAAGCAACGGCTTTGCCGCAGGTGCGCTCTTCTTGATGGGGGGAGGGAGCGCAAAGACGTGGAGCAGGCCGACGTAGTCCTCGACCTCGACCTTGTCATCATCCGCCTCATCCTCATCGCTGGAATCCTGAGCCGCCTTTCGCTTGGTAGGACACAGGGGTTCGGGCACCGGGTCGGTGGTGGGTCGTTTGCAAGCAGGAGCCTTTGAAGACATCGAGGAAGCGAGTGTGGCGGGCAGCAGAGAGTCTGGAGGAAAAAACGATAGAACAGGCGGTGGAGCAGCAGCAGCAGCAGGCTGAACGACAAGCACGGGCAAGGATGAGCGGTCTGCAGTGGATCCATGGTGCTGCGGCGAGATCTGGGTCGCGACATTGGCCAGAGTGTGCAGGGCGGAACCGGCGGATGATGAGGCCGTGCACAGCGGTGGCGGCGCACTATCCAAGTCTGAATTGTGCACAAAATGCGCAGCCACTGCCATTCAACGCGTGGTGGGCCGCATGGTGGTCAACATACTACGTGCTGGCCAAACAAGAGTGAGAGGACAGGTTGCAGAATTTGCCGACGCGGCCTTACGGGAATTTAGCAGCTGACGTGCACGGCCGGAAAAAAAAGTTGCATTTCGAAAAAGACCGGCTTGTGCCAACCTTTCCCGGAAATGCTGTAATACCCAGTAGGGCGCTTCCTGGGCTGCTCCGTCGTTCTTCTTTCAAGTGTTGTCGCCGTCACGCGCGCAGAGTACAGATATTGATGTTGATGCCCTACCCATTGCGAGTGGCTCAGCTGTGGTGCATGAGCCACCGCCGCACTCCATGAAGTGTCTGTGTTATACATATGACTCCGTCCCTGTTGGACCTGACCACGCCGCTTTTGCATCAATATGGATGAGCCCTCTCATAAGCACTGCGGCTGAATATTGAATGACCACAACACTGATGATCTCGCTGACAAAGACAGTGAGTTCAGACCGACCATGTCTGACTCTCTGCGTGTCAGTTATGAACCGGGCTCTCGTTCTTTCACGTCGTTACCCTTTATGGGTGAAACAGG
Source organism: Exidia glandulosa HHB12029 (assembly GCA_001632375.1). NCBI lineage: Eukaryota > Fungi > Basidiomycota > Agaricomycetes > Auriculariales > Exidiaceae > Exidia > Exidia glandulosa. Next base: position 101,939 of record KV425906.1, read on the forward strand.
CTTCAAACAGCACTTCTTGTTGCACTATCTGCACACAGCATTCTTTCTCGTGTAGGCCCAGAGTCCGCGGAGCAGTATCGTTTTCTTGCCACATGTCATCGCTGTACGCCGCAATGCCAGGGGAAACTGTTTGCAGTCAATGCCGCTTGGAACAATTGTATTACATCTGAGTCCCTAGTGTACTTAGAGTGTGCCTGTCCACAATACGATTGGGTTCAGGATCACTCGGGTTGTAACACGGCTGTACATTTTCAATGAGGAAGGACCTTACAGAGCAGTTGCCATTTTGGGTTCTATGTTTGCATCCGGATCTCCTGCTCACACCATTGCTTCCTGCAAGCCTAGTACTACCAGTTCACCTCTAATTTTGCCCATCACCTTCTGTTGCCCTGGTGGTAAGATATCAGTCAAACAGACTCCACACCCCAGTTTAAACTCCGCTCCGTTAACTCCGGCGCTCAAATTTCAGATCCTCTGGACACATGTTTCGCAGAATGACCTGGAAATGTGTTTGCGCTGGTCTTGTAAAAAGCTACTTTTTTGCCTCCGGAGGTCAACTTGAAAATCTTAACACCCAGCTGATATGAACAGGCAAACTTGTGTGAGTGCGGCCCCCAGTGTCGCTGTGAGACCCGGCGAGCTGACCCGGCGTGGCCGAGCTGCATCCGAGTGCCGACTTTCGTCTCTGCTTCCATCATATATGCTTCTGTATTTTCATTTTGGGATATTACAGAAGCATAAGCACCCGCTCAAATTCTGGCAAGTTTTTCAACTGGCGTGAGGAAACAGTGCGGAACGACGGGAAAACCGTTTTGTGACGATGTCAGATTTTAGTCAATACCATCTTATTGAAGAGCAATTTCGGGAAGCCACTCGATCATAAATTAGGGACACTATAGGAGATCCCATTGATGTGGTCGTTTGGTCATAGGTTGAGTCATTGCGGAGGAGATGGGCGTGTGGTTTCGACATTACTCGGTGATTGCCGTGGGATGCAGATTCTATTGGACCGATATCTTATATCTCTCAGAGCCCCACAAGAGAGTTACCCATTGCCATTCCACATGTCTCCAAGGGTATCACAAAAAAATCTGGATATGAGGCCAAAATTTCAGATAAGCCCTTGCGGAGGAGGACCCCTCCCTCCCTGTTACATAAGCAATTCCCTTAAATGGAAGGATTTATCTAAGCACCTGCCATTTCTGGTAGGATGTTTGTGTCAAGGCGACACCGACTAGCGCAGACTGAGAGAGGAGAAAGCGGGAGAAGCTGCTGGGGAGCGAGCACAGGGCCAACCACACCACACAACTAAGACCAGATCCGAGGAAGCGCGCTAGGCAGCGGGAATCCTAAGTTGAAGACAGAGCTACATACAGTAAGAGCGCAGCGTACCTAGGCAGTGGGAATCCTAAGAGATCAAGAATGAGGATCCGGAAGCTGCTGTGGCTGACAGAAGTCAGGCCTGCAAGGACATGAGGAAGGCCTGTCTACAAGTAGGAGTGAGCACAAGAATATACATGGGTTGTGCGAACATGCGTACCTCAGCCATCCGCAAATAAAGCAAAGAGCGGTCTGAGGTACCTGGGATTGTCCGGTGGATGGATAATGCTGTGCGAAAGTAGGTTTGGTTCCGAATACATGTTGGCAGAGGGCAATATAGGAGAGAACATACTGAGCATAGGCATGAGATGGAAAATAGGAAAGAATGGACAAGAATAGAGTGGAGGAGAACGGAACGTGCGCTGAGCCAGGGGCGAGGCGCCAAACATTCCGAATTGGGATGCCAGATGGAACTCGAGCTGGTCACCCAAATCGGGACAGAAAGTTCCCATGGTCCAGACATAGTGCCGGCTTGCCCATAACTCTTGACAGTGGCACAGATATCAATGAAGCGGGAAAGGCCGGGATCATGAGTGAGGGGGGCTATACAGAATCTTAAGAGACCATAGAAAGAGAAAAGAAAGAGAATATGTGGAATCCTGACAGTTTGCTTCTGCTTTGTGTCAGAAACACCGCAGATCTTGCCAGACGTGGGTGCTCAGCGGATAGAGGGAGAGGCGAGTGCACATCACATGGTGGTATAGACCAGATCGAATCTAGTGTACATGGAACACGACCGAGAGGTATATAAGCGATGCGAGACAGGAACTGAAGGAGCGAGAGGAATCAGGGCACGGACACCAATCAGAACAGTTGAGATGAGTCATGCAGACAAGGAGTGAGGCGGTGCAAAGCATGTGGAGACGAGACCAAGAAGCCGAAGCCGGGTATGACACGAGCGAAAGCATGCGAGACATGTTGAGGATGCAAGCGGCGATAGGGAGAGGAATTGAGAGAGAAATCTATGTATCTACAGAATCCATATGGGAAAAGAGAGAGAGAAGGAATGCCTGTTTGAAGTCAAGTGAATGTTCCACTGTTAGCCCCCTAAAGGGCCTTGTCTTGCATGTGCACTTGTGCGCGAGATGATAGCCTAGGAAGGCGCAACATGCAACATGACCACACGCCACAGGGTCCACAACTGCACAGTGAGGAATGTGAGTGCGACGCCTCCGACAAGCGGGATATAGAAGCGAGTCCTGCGAGCGACGTGTTCGTAGATGGGTCTGCACATGGGGTCAGGCCTGAACGGAACAGGTTCGCGCTGGTGATCATTGCAGGGCCGTGGCAACACTTGAGGCTCGTCGGGGGCACTCGAGGTCAGAAGACAATGCGAGTTGTCCCGCGGCAGGTTGTCTGGCCATGGGGTTTGCAATGGCGGCACGGCGACGGTGGGCGGTTCATGGTGAGAGGGCAAAAGCGAGATCTGATGGCAGGCCACAAGGTTGTGAATGCGGGCCCAGGCACCAAGCCCGTCTGTAGGCTCAATGCCCTGTCCTACCTGTATGCCTTCGAGGTTGACATCACGTGAGAGGCGAGGCTCGCGGGCCATTGCAAGCTCGTACGGTGTTTGTTCTTGGGTCGGCGCGAGGCACGGCACGTATTGACTGCGAGCTGCGCGAGATCCATGAGCAAGGGCCACCCTTCATTGGCCATGGCTGTGAGGACAGACACATGTATGCAAGCTCAGGGACCGTTGTCGCACCGGGTCGCAAGAGGTCTCAAATGGTCTTTCCAGCGGAAAACAAAGAGGAGGCGGGCGGAGATACGTAGCGAGCGACCGACTCCTCACAAAGCATGAAGCATGATTGGTTGACCATTCCTGGTAAGGAATGCAGGTGCTCAAGGCAGTTGGAGGCATGATGGGGACAGGTAGGGGAGGGTGAGGTATACTGACGCGCAGTTCGTCTAGGAGGGCAGGAAGTTGAATGCTAGCTGGGCGGGGACCCAGAAGGAGTGCTACATTTGCAATCCCTCTGGGCATCATCCCCAATGTCTTTCTCCTGCAGGAGTGCCTGGTAGTCGTAGGATGTCTTGCCGAAGGTCCGGGGTTGGATCTTGGTACCCCGAGGTATACGCCGAGAGGGGTCGTAGAGGAGCCGACCGGATCTACAATCGTCTCTAGGCCTTTCATAGGCTGTCCCCGTGAGGCAAGACCCGTGGTAGTGCGGAAAAGGGTCTCGGCGGAACACATCTGGCCACACTACATTGTGTTACAAGATCAGTACATGGAGGGAACTTGTCTATCACACTACGGGGGCTGCACACACCTACATATACCTATGTTGGTACATATAGCAAAGTAATTTTCCTGATGGAAGGGAGGGTCTCCACTGCTTCCCGCTGTTGAGCAAGATGCCATCCGGTGCAGAATGCGGTCTTGGTGCAGCTGCCAGTGCCCCAGCAACACCTGGCTTGCAAGCAGTGGACGGTTGTTGCATAGGGTCACATGACAGTATTTCGAACAGTATTTGAAAAAATACGGAAAGGAGGCGCACAAAGATACATCGAGTGTCCAAGTCCTCACAACACTCTGGACATAGAAATGTGACTCCAATCATTATTCTTCAATTGTTACAATTAGTTTTGATGCGCTCTGCAATATTTCTTCTGCAGATTTTCCAACGCCTTGGGCGGTTTGCAGACACATCGCTCTCTCTTGCCTCTCACCACCATGCACTCTTAGTCTCCCAAGGCAGACTTAATGAAAAATATGACAGTCAATATTTTGTAGTAAAGTCTGCTTCAACTTGCACCCCGTTCGGCAAGCGGCGTTTGAACCTTGTTCGCACACGGCTTGCTTGAAATATAACCGTATAATCCTATAGGCGTAAAATAAGTCATATGTGGGCTAAGATTCTGAATGCGCATCAACAAAAACCGTCACTGTAGATTTGACCGCGCTACGACCCGTCTTGGGACGGTGAGCGCCGGAGCCAAATCCCAAGCTCGCCGATGAAATTCGCTCAACACTCATTGACGCGTCTCTGTACGCGTAGATAGGCAAATGACTTGTGTTTGAGCCCGTACATGGAGGGAAGAACGCCTCGAAGGGCCCAGAATTGTGTTTGACAGTTAAGGTTCACAGATTTAAGACAGAAGGCCGGTACCCGGTAAGGGCCGCGAGTATTGATCTAGACTAATGCACTCTGGTCAACCTGCACTCTAGCGAGTCTTCAGCTTCTGGTTGCCCTTACTGCTGGTACTGAACTGCTATGTCCTTTCTTAGGCTGGACACTCTTGCCCTGTAGTTGTCCTCCCCCGGACATTTCATTTTGCCCTCTTGTGTCGGGGACAGCTTGGTCGGTGATGGAACAAGGGAGAGATGTGCTATTGCTCCCAAGGTACATCCAGGCCGTATCTACTTAGTAACATCTGAGCCTGCCACAGTGTGTATTAGTTGTGTCTTTCATATGCAACCTTACCCTTCTTGAGCAGGCTTTCATCGTGTGTCCAGAAGGGGTTGAGGTCATTGGGTTATATGAATACATTGTCCATGTCCTCCTCTGTCTTGGGGAGCGGCCAGCTCTCTGACTTCTACCATCACCCTCCTAAAGCGGTAGCGCCCTCACGACGCGCGATCGGCCTCGCCATCAACATCTACGGCCTCATCTACTGTTGTGGACAGTATGCCTCACTCGCGTAAACCGAGCGGTGATGACATGTGGATCACCAATGATGAGAGTGAACCGGCGCTTCCGTCGGCTTCCAGCCACGTCGCGGCGGGCTACAATCAACAGCATCCCGCGTTCCTTGCCCTCAAAGGACTTCGAAACCTGGTCACCAAGTGCGATGAGATGAAGAGAGTCCCGAAGTGGTGGACACAGGTGTTGCCCGACATGTGGGTGCACTTGGACTAGCTGGAGCAACAGCTCCTCAGCCTTGCAGCGCACCAGGCCACCGCGGGCGCCCCGGCGGGGCTCAGCTCGGCCCTCGCAGACCTGAAGGCGCAGAACGCGCAGGTTATGGATGCCATCACCCAGCTCGCTCCCGCAACGTGCGTCCCTCGTTACTCCATTGTCCCCTCGGCCTCCGGTCCCCAGTTCTGCACCCCCTCGTTCTCTCTCGCTGTCTCTCTCACGCGACGCCCCGCTCCTGTCTCTGCCCCCAGCGGACATAAAAGCTACTATCGGCACGGCACTACAAAGCTCAAAGGTGCCGGCGCTCAACAGCCTTGCTATCCATTTGGTGCGGCTGAATCACGGGAAAATGTTCATGCACGTCACGTCCGATGACCACATGGCACTCCTCTCTTGCTTCGCAGAGGAATGGCTGTCTGCATTGGATCGCGGTGCAAAGCTGGCATCACGGAAGGTTGTACTTCAAGTCGATCTAGTCAGCACACGTTTCGATCCTGGCAGCGCTTCTGCCCTCGACGCTCTCCACCTCTCAAATCCGACAACGATTGTCTCTCGGGATCAGCTGGAATCCGTCCACTGGCTGCATCAGAGCAAGGCCGGCAAAGCTTCGCATTCGTCTTTGGCACTCACAGTCAAGGACTTCGACACTGCGCGCAAGATAGTAGTATACGACGGGCTCTGCGTTCTTGGTGAGTACTGTCCGGCCAATCTCCTTCCTCCTACCATCCACCAGTGTTATCATTGTCAAGGCTTCGGCCACGAGTCTACACAGTGCCTCAAACAACACCCTCCTCACCCTCTTAGGTGCGGCCGCTGCGCAGCTCACAACCATTCTACGGGTTCATGCGCGTGTCCCGCTCGCCCCGCTTGTATGGACAAGCGCAAGTGCACGCACATGACTTTCTGCTGTGCCAACTGTCGCGGTCCACACAAGGTGTTCGATTCCTGCTGCCCTGTCAGGACAGCGGCGATAGAGCGTGCTATCTCGACATCATCGTATACTGCCCTCTGGAAGGAGCTCACGCACAAGTCGCCGTAGTTTGGCCTTCACCTTGTGTGCTTCGCCTCTTTTTCCGTCTTCCGAGCTCGACGGCACGAGGCCGCCGTAGCCCCTTTTCTCACTGGTACCACCCTGTGTTCCTGTTCTCCGTGATCCCCTGTGTATTACCCATCATGTCGTCCCTTCGCCTGTCCGAGCTCATTTCGGTCATGTTTTGTCAGTATCGGACGCGGCAGCTACATACATGTGTATATTCGTGCAGAGTTGCCTTATCAATTGGACATCATCATCATCATCATCATCCTCTGTCTTGGCACGCCCCTGCTGCAGCAGGTGCTCAGACTGAGGTCCAAAGCACACATGCTCCTGCAGGCCGAAACTCTGTCTGTTCAATTCACTCCCACTTTTCGTACTCTGCTCCCATGAAGCCCGAGGCTGCTGAGCATCACCCTGGCACAGCTCTGCGCGATGCGCGCATTGTAGTGAAGGGCAGTGATGACTTACAAGTCAAGGCTGATGCGGACATGGACACTGAGAGCCCCAATGCGCCGCCTATCCCTGCCGATGCTGGACTGCTTGCAGATGGCATGACCGTTGCAGATGCCATGGGCTCCATGCATGGCAAGCTCCATGACCTTATTGTCCTTGCATCGCAAATCAACTCTGCTGTGTTGCAGAAGTCCAACATGTCGGAAGTGTACATGCGGGCTGACGAGTCTCTCGAACTCACCCATTGCTCAGCTTGCCAAAAGCATGCAGATGTGCGCCCCACAGGGCCCAGGAGCAAAGCTGTTTGATTCCTTGGCTTGGCCAGAGCCCACGCTTTTCGACGAGATGGCTGCAAATCTCCAGCGCATCAAGGGGCTTGTTGTCGCGCACCCTGCTCCTACAACTACTGCCGCAGCCGTGCCGACTGCCGCTGCTCCATCGGGTGGTAAATACGCTGCACAAGCCGCCAATCCCAACAGCTATGCTGGGTGCGCTGCAAAGCAGGCTGCTAGTGCCTCTGCTGCACCGCGTGTTTCTGCACCACCAAAGCCCGCTGCACCACCTACTAACCCTCGTGCTCGCCACCACCCAGCTCGTCTCATCCTTTCTGTGCATGCCACACCCGAGGTGACGGCTCATATTCGCTCTGATGCGAAGCGCTTGCGCGACGATGTCAACAAGTCCCTTAGCGGCTTGAAGACAAAGTGTACTCCAGCTGTGTCTCTGCGCATCATTGCTGGCTGGACACTACAGCCTCTGGCAATATTGTGGTCTATGCTGCGGATGGCTTCACTTCCGAGGACTTGCTGCCGCATGCGGACAAGATTGTAGGCGCAATTGTGCCCAGCAGCACCGATTTCATCAAGGCGTCTCGTGATGAGCCCTGGCATCAGGTGCTTGTCAATGGCGTGCTAACTCATGTGCATGGTGTCGACAGCTTGCCTTCTGACAAGGAGCTGCTTGACGAGATTGTCAACTACAACTTGCACAAGTACGAGTGGGCTTGCATGCCTCGCTGGCTCAATGCCCTGCAGATGTGCAGATGCGCCCTCGCGGCTCTGTCTCGCTGCGCTATCTGCGCCGAGGCGCACCTGACTTCATCCCACCGCTGCACTCAGTGCCTTGCGGTCGATGCTTGCAAGCACATCCAGCCATGCTGCCCACACTGCGGACGTGCTCCTGGCGAGTTTGAGGTTTCTTGAGTTCGTTCGTTTCCTTTCTTTATACTGCGTTCACTTGTTGCTTCGTTCTGACTTCACGCTTATGTGCACCAATCCCGCCTCTCGCCTGTTAGACCCCCTATGTGTTTCCTTTTGCGTACGGTCGTTAAATATCAAGACTTTCTCTCTCTCTCCCCCTCGCGGCTCTGTCATTCTCGCGTTCCTCAATGCTGCTGATGCAGCTCATGCTATCCAGCACTCTGTCAGTGTGTTTGGCAACTTCTGCTCAGCGCGCCGCTTTGAGGATGTGCCTCGAGGCCGCACATGCGATAACTGTTGTGGCACAGATCACACTGGCCGCGAAATGCGCTGCGGTGTGTGCTGCTCTAACCAGCACACCACTGCGACTCACAAGTGCGAGGACATGTCCTGTGACTTTTACTCTCAGGCGCACGCGCCTGGCGCTCACTGCGAGCACACCAAGCTCCAATGGCCCCACTGCAGCGGTGCACACGTTGTCCGCGATGCGCAGTGCAAGTGTGGCAGAGCAGGCAAAACGTACTGCGCAAGCCTCAGCACACTGCAGCAAAGACGGGAGGGCGCATTCGTCGGACTCAAAGTCGTGTGCGCTTGGAACCAAGGATGGCCGCCCAGTCAGCAGTGCCAATGCCCTTGAGCTTGGCAAGGCAAATGATGCTGCTCGCAAGGCAGCTGCCACATCCAATCGCTCTACACCTCCTGCGGAGCCTGCCCAAGTCGATTCTGCATGATTGTGCGAACTCGACCCATTTCCATTTCTTTTACGAACACGCGACGACTCAACAGCGCGCAGAGCGCACTGCTCACGCCTGGCTCTGACTATGAGACAGAGCGTGCCTCTGACATCTATCTTATTGCGGAGCCCTGGTGGCACATTGGCGATGAGCCAACTGATCCGCATTTCTCGGTCAAAGAGCCAGCAGTTCTCTATCCCATTCTACCTGCACAGGTCATCCCTGCAGCATCGCGCCCACGCGTGTTTGCATATGCAACCAACTTGCGTCTTGACTTCGAGGTTTTCAACCGATATGACTTGGCGCAGGATTTGGACTTCCTCATTCTCGAGATTCGCCAAGGCTCCCACCCTCCTTTCCTTCTTGTTGACTTGTAAAACCAAGACCCTCCTGCTGATGCACAGGGTGCAGTCCGCACTTCCCAGCCCTTCAAGCGCATCGAGTTGCTTGACATGCCCATTGCCATTGCCATGGACACCAATGAGCACCACCACCTGTGGGACTCGTTTACTGCAGGCACATCTCGATGCGCTGATGACATGCTCGAGTGGATGGAAGAGCATGGCTTCAGGATGCTCAATGACCCAGATGTGCCGACTTGGCACAAAGATGACCATTCCCAGACTTCAGTTCTTGACTTGTTGTGGCAGAACCAGCAGATGGCTGCACTTGGTGTTCTGCAGGACTTTGCGGTCTCTGACCAAGTCCATGCATTCTCTGACCACCACACACTCACCTGGCGCATTAACTTTGCATCAGAGGAGATCAACATTGATTCTGGTGCCAAGTACAACTTCAAGCACACCGACAAGGAGTCCTTCCAGAAGGACTTCCGCACGCGCCTGGATCGGCATGCGGACGTGTTTGCAGAGCTGCGAGATGCTCCTAGAGCGGTGCGCAACACCGGTTTGCTGGAGCGCGCATGCGAGGCAATGCATGACGCGCTGGGTGGAGCAGCTGAGGCCACTGTGCCAAAGCGTTGTCCCAGCAAGCACTTGCAGCCCTGGTGGACTCCCAAACGCACTGCCAGTCTCCAGCGCATGCGGGAGGCTGAGCAGGCGGCACAGAACTTTGCGCGCACATACAAGCGCTCCAACCAGCTACTGACTTCTACAGCAGCGCGCAAGCGCAACTACCACCACCGCTTTCGCAAGCGGACCAAGGCAGACTACTACAATAAGCTTACAGAGGAAGCCACTGTTGAGGACATGCGGATTTAAATGGTCACAAGGTCGACGCGGTTATCACTCACCTGACATCCGCCGCCCAGATGGTTCGTTTTCACGTACTCATGCAGAGAAGTGCTCTGCTCTGCGACCAGCGTGCGCCGCACATTGATGGCCTTGACGAGCCTGACTTGACTACTCCCCATCCTGCTGACATTTCCTTTCGATCTGTGACGCGAGAGGAAGTGCGCCGCGATATCTTCGATCCTGACCCCAAGAAGGCGCCTGGTGATGAGGGACTCTCTATACCGGGCTGCGCTGGGCATAGGAGGTAGGAGAGGAGGAGATTTATCTCCTTGTCTCGCTGTGTGCACTTTGAGGTTATCACCCTCGCCATTGGCGACGCGCTATTGCATTTGTGCTGAAGAAGGCAGGAAAGACCGACTGGTCTAATCCGCGCTCATACAGACTCATCGCTCTGCTTGTTCGCCTTGGCAAGGTGCTGGATGGAGCGCATCATGTCCAAGCGTCTCACATATCTTGCATCTACAGTGGGACTTGTTCATCCCAACCAGTTTGGCGCCATGCCTGCGTCGTCCACTGTCAATGCAGCACCCTGCTATACGAATAATGTGCAGACAGCGCGCGACAAAGGGCTTGTCACTTCCTCTCTCACTTTCGACATCAAGGCCTACTTTGACTTTGTCAACCACAAGCGACTGCACAATGTGTTGCGGGAGAAGCGTGTGCCTCTGCCTATTGTGCAGTGGGTTACATCTTTCTACAAGACCGCCAGGCAGATGCTGCTTGGATGGTCGCATCAGTGACACTGCGCCTGTCGAGAATGGTGTTCCCCAGGGGTCTCTGGTCTCTGGCTTTCTGTCCGCCTTCTACTCCACTCCACTGGCTTGATCGAGTTCAGGCAGCAACGCCGGGCAGCGCGTGCAGTGGATATGCGTCAACTCAATCCCACTTTCATTTCACACTCCCTTTCGCTTTATGTCGATGATGGACGCGCCACGGTCCACTCAGACAGCTTGGAGCTCAACACTGCAGAGTTGCATTACGCATTCTGTGTCATTTGCGGATGGTTCAAAGGCGCAGGCCTTCAACGTGACTTGGACCAAAGTGAACTCTTACATCACACATGGCGCACTCGCGATGGCTCCTTTGCGACTATTGCTGCTCATGACGACTACTCCATGCCCTATGTCGATGCAGATGGCCAGATGGCGCGCTTGCGCCCGCTGCCTACTGTGCGCTGGCTCGGCATTTTCTCCGACCCCAAGCTTACATACCAAAGCGCGCAAAGCTGGTATGGGACTGCGCATGCTTGCCAACACTGTGCGAGGCCTGTCTCAGGACCATATGTGTCGCCTCTACATCTCCTGCATCCTGCCCATCCTGACTTATGCGTCTGCCGTCTGGGGGACGCAACAGCAGTGGCAAGTCCAGCAATTGCAGCGCGTGCAGAACTTGTGCTTGCGCATGATGTGTCCTGTTTTCCGCACTTCGCCTATCTATGCCCTCCAAGTCGAGGGCGGCATTCCTCCCATCCAGTATGCGCTTGACAAGTGCGATGAGGTGGCTGCTGCGCGTCTGCACAAGTTGGGACCGCACAGTCCTGTCTTGCAGCGGCTGTCTAAAGCGTAAGGTGCACTTTGAAGAGCCACCTGTGCAGCACCGCAAAGGGCGCACATACTCTACACTGCAATACCTTTCCAAGCTGACCTCGCCTCCTAATGAGCGCATTGACCCATTCCAAATTGCGCCATGGGCACTTGCATTGCAAGAGCGCTTTCCTGGCAGAGTCCACTTGCGCCCTGCACCCAAGGGCGCCAAGAAGCCAGATGCTGCTGAAGCACACACACGTGAAGTGCAGATGCTTGGCTGGTACCCCAAGCAACTCATTGTTTACACTGATGGTTCACTACTTCAGACTCCGCGTGGTCGCAGTACTGGCGCCGCTTTTGTGGTGTACCAGGAAGAGGAGGAGATTGCACATGGCTGCATTCCCATGGGTGCACGCGCCGAGGTCTATGATGCCGAGATGTGCGCCCTCGCATCAGCCATGGACCATGTTGCCCACTATATGGACTTTGAACTTGGTTCCATCTCTCACCTTCATTTCTATGCTGACCACACTTCCTCTGTTTCTACCATGCTAGACTCCTGCCCTCGTCCCTCCCAGTGCTTTTCCATTTTGTTCTGCGAGCATGCAGCGGAGTGGCTTGCTGCAGATGGTTCCCATCAGCTGTCAGTCTCGTGGGTGCCCAGCCATGTTGGGGTGCTGGGCAACGAGTGTGCAGATGAGCTTGCCAAGGCAGCGGCACAGATGGAGGGTCCGACTTCAGACCTGCGGAGACGTGCCCAGGAGCGTGTTTTGGAGAAGTGGTGTGCAGACTGGGCTAAACACCCACCTCGCGGCCTTTATGCCAGAGCAGCACATGGTCCACCAACTTTGCGGTCACCACCACACTTTCTATCACTGCCGCGACATCTTTATGGGCTGGTGACACCCTTCGGTGGTGTTGCGTGCCCTTGCAGCTATCACCTGCAGACACGCGACCATATATTCCGCGACTGCGAGCGGCACGATGACCATCGTCACAAACTTGTCACTGGACAACTCTTCACACTTGGCACCCATGCACTGCTTAGCACGCAAAAAGGGATCGCGAGTCTTTCTTCTTTCATCGGGTCATCGGGTGCGTTTACCAAATCTGGTGACGCATCACCGCCTCGAGATGAGGGTCCATAAAAAGGACTTGATTCTGCTGCAGTCGACGCTGGTTTGCCTTGGCTTGTTATCAGGTCATGCAACTGTGCAGTGCTGCAGTGCGGTGACTGTCTTGGCTGCTTCATCATCACCGTCTTTGCCTATCATGTGCTGCTCTGCGCTTCTCCCTCTGCAGGAAAGGACTTGGCTGGGTTCCATCACCATCTGCGCCACTATCTCATGCTCACTTCACACTCACCTCCCAGCCTGACAGCTTATTGCCATTGCAGTAAGCAACTTTGCTGGTGTTTGCTCTTGTTTGGTCCCATTTCTGTTATTGCATCCACACTTATGCTTCTTCCTGACTCCATGCTTTATGTGCACCAATCCCGTTTCCCGCCTGTTAGACCCTCTATGTGCTTTCTTATGCGTACTTAGGTAGTGGCTTGTCCCTCCCGACCGTCTTGGTTCTGTATTGTAACCTGCTTACAGTTGTTAAATATCGAGAATTTCTCTCTCTCTCCTCCTCTGTCTTGCATTCTGGCAGCACAAAGATGCGCACACAGAACATATGTTCAATGTTTGTGCCTTCCATATGCAGCTGGGTTCTCTGCATCATTTGGGCTGATCTGACGTGATCCGAACACAGCACCTGCATCAAGTCGGGCACGGCATCGCAGTGCGCTATTGACTACCTGCCAGATATTGTTGAACTGCTTACGTCCCTCCCACGTGGCAATGCTCATGATCGCGGCACAGCCTGGCCGTGTGCACCTGATGGCAAGGGTGGTTTCACATTCAAGTTTGACAATGGCTTCGTCTTCCGCAATGTGCACTAACTTGCCGGGATCCTCATCCTCGACTTCACCGTCTGCACACTCAATGTGAGATAGTTTACGTATTTCTCTGCACAAATCTGAATACCAAGGAGATCTGGTATGAGTGTGTTGTTGATGTCCCATCTTTGGTTCGTCTCCAACAAGCACTATTCAGGATTCACGCACACTAACATCACAATTATTAGTTCACCAAGTGTGCGTTCAAAATCCTAAGAGTCCGTTCAGCGTATTCTGATTTCGGAATGCGGAATGCGGAATGCAGAACCGGAGCCACGGACCGGCACCCGGCGGTGCGCTGAAAATGGCCTTAAGCGAGCTCTACGGTTCTAAGGCCCATTCAGGGCATGGTACAACGTGTAACGGGTTTATATTAGACTTTAATCGATTTGGGCGTAGACTCTGAGGGAGGTATACACAGAGTGGGATGGACGTGCAGGGCAGCGGTGACCAGTGACCGCGCACCGACGCCCTACAACTCAAAGAATGCGAATGAGTCAGTAGGTTCAAGTCACATAGTAAGACACTCAGGTACAAGTCCAGGAAAGAGCGCGCGTTGAGCAGACGGGAGCGCTGACTCGCGCGAGGCCCATCCCATCCGCTCGACGACATCGCGCTGCGGCCAGAGCTGTAGCCAGCGGACTGAACAGTGAATGATAGCGCCATGATCAGCTGCGGGTAGCCATGGCCAGCTGAATGGTCGCTGGGGAGCAGAAGCAGCGTGTCCGGGCTCGAGGTTGACGAGGTGGAAGGCGCGTCTATTCGCGACGATAGATTGCACACAGCGTCTTGAAAATAATGGTGGAGCCTACAGGAAATACGGAAATGCACGAGGCATGTTCAGCGGTGCGTGGGCGGCGACGGGGCGACCGGCAGCGACGATGAGGACCTGTGGTGGACTTGTCCGGACTATCTATCGGCCGACAAGTCCGGTTCTGCATTCCATTCCGCATCCCATTCCGCATTCCGAAATCGGAATACCCCGAACGGACTCTAATGGCCCTCGTATTTGACCTGTATGTTATTGCCTTTCTGACCAAGGACTTCATTGTTAAGGTGTGTATCGGTCTGCTACATTACTTTACATACACTCATCTTGACACAGCAAGAGTGGGTTCTCAAGTGGGTTCTCAATATCCCATTCCAGGTCCAGACCTCCATTCCTCCCTCGATGAACTCGGCTGAGAATTGTGCAAACATCTCGTGAACGCCTGTGACAAATGCTAAAAGTGCTCCTCGGAAGTGCGGGAGCATCTGAGCACACTGATGAATGCACTTGACGACCTCGGGATGAGTCCAAGGCTGCCCATCCAGACTGCCGGGTTTCCAGGCATCCCCGCTCAATGAGAGGACAAGATCTGGATTGGCAAGAATAGTGTCGCAGTGAGCAATGAACTTTTCGCGTAGAGGGCCCAAATCAAGACCGTTGACACCGGGAGCACGTGCGGCAGTCATGTACGGGTGCGAAAAGATCTTGTTGTAGAATGCAAGAACCAGGAGCTCTGTGATGGTGAGATCGTCATCCAGAGCCGTGGCGATATTCTTTTCAATATTGGTCCATTGGCCAGACTCCTTCTAGTCGTGTATATGGCGCAAGAATTAGCGGAAAGCGTCCATATTGTGCACAACAACACCAGTGGTCGTGCAGAAGCACTGGAACTGCATATTGCTCGTGTCCGGGAAAGTGAGAAGTCACCTAGTAAAGTCCTCAAACCATATCTTGGTCGAGTCCTGCTGACCAAGCTTGTCGTTCTTGTGATGGAAGATAGAACCCATGAGCGTGAGGGCCCAAACCGCGCCAGAGTGTGACTCTCCCGAGCCCAAGCCGCAGCAGCTGAATCTGGATCCAGGGATATAGCAGCAGCATTATCCTTGTTAGGAAGTATTGCTGTAGCAAGTCCCAGAGACTTCCAGTACTCCTGCAGGCGAGTGCTGCCGCCTTTGACTGTATTAAGGTTTTTATGCATGCAGCACCCTGTCCAGACAAAGAAGTCCATAGTACACCATGGACAGACAGCAATCACATATCGTACTGGTCTGTTTTTGGATAGCACCAAAAAAAAGTCCATAGTACGTCTCTCAGCTGCAGAAAGCACATTGTACTCATCCTGACCCATTTTCGTAGCAAGGGCAGTGTACATAGCACTGTAGTGGTGGCCCTGCTTGTCCGGGTCAAGCATGGAGAACATGATGGGGCCGCTGAGGCTGTCAATCTTCCGAGCCGACTCCTCGGCAAGAATAACAATAACCTTGAGATTCAGGAGCTGGAGAAGCTGCTTCCAACCCATATCCTCGATCTGTCAAGCCTTTATCCAGGCCTTGATAAGTCGCACAAGCTTTTTCTGGTCCTCAGTGTGATCGGTGTGCATTCCATGGATGATGTTGATAATCTCGATGAGAACCACAGCAGTGTGCGATCCCAGCGGTGAAGAGTTCCCAACCTCGACTATCCAGACCAGAAATATCTCAATAATATCAAACTGTGCTTGCTCGTGTAGTTTAAAGACAGATGGATGCTCGTGAAGAACTTTTGGGTGGGAGAACCGTCCGCGGGCACAACAAAGATGTGCAGTGCTGAAAGATTTTGATTCTTGTGCGTAGTACCGTCCATACCAAGAGTGGCAGCTATTGCATTTGTTAGCATAAGTAAATCACAAGGTTTATGACGACGTACAGGCAGCGCGGTGCATGCATCACCGGCCTGTAGCTCAGCCATTAGACCACCCTGGATCACAGCACGAGCCACTATATCGTGTTCAAACAAGCCCTCCAGGTCTACATCCATAGCCACAGCAACGATCTTGAAGACCGCTGGGACTTGGGATGCAGGAACACTAGCACTTGCTACCTGTTACAGCACACGAGGTCTGCACTTGTCCTCGCCACATCCCTCGTGCCCGTATCTCTTTTCACCGCTCTGTCTGCTGCATATGCTCCTCCTCCCCGACACTCCATGCATCCTCAACACCCCGTGTCGCAGACTCCTGATGGCTGAAGCTGTTGTCTTGCCGACGAGGATAGACGTGGGCTATATCGCATGTCGTCGATCTCCTTTCGCTCACCTCAATCTATGCATGTCCGCCCATCCGCTTTGGCGCGCTTCGGACTCTATGCCCTCCACCACTGCTGGAACAGGTACGAACGGTGATTGTGCACAGGATCGCACGGGACGTCGAGGAGCCGAGATCACCGGCCGGACGCGCGGCCTTTCTGCTTACACCACAGAGTTGGGTCATGCCGGCAAACGTGTGTGCGATCTCTGCTGTTCGCATCGAGATCGCTATGTCCATGGGATCTCTCGCCTCTCACTGTCGCCTTGCCACGCTCGCCCCTCCGCCCCGTTCACCATTGGATCGCATGCTCGACTGGAGGTCGACATACTGCTATCACCACGCTTGCTCGGATGCACCTGTACCCCCTCGCACATGTGCTGTACGTTCCCTTGTTATACCCGCCATATACCCTCATATAGGCATGGACTCTTTCCCTTCTGTCTTCTGTTCGCTTCCCTTCTGCCTTGCCGCTGCTGTTGTCCGTCTCTTTTGTGGTTGCTTCTATGTATCGCGATCCGTCCCTCATCGCCCGCCCGACCGCTGTTGCTCATCTGTGATTCCATAGGCGTTCGCCGCTCGCTTCCGACCCACTTAGGTTTGCTTCCGGATCGCTATATGTACCAGCCGATGCCGCTCTGTGTACCCTAGCTTTGGAATGGTTTGATATACAGCAAGACACGTCCTCCCGCTCATCCCTTTGACCGACCTCTCCTCCTTCTCCTTGGGCACTATCCTTATCTGCGTGAGGCCGACTTGGTGTGCCGTGACATAACTAGTAATGCTAACAAGTGACGGCATGCCATCTGGACTAGTTCCAAGACACAACCCTTGGATTTCAGGTGTATAGTCCGCTGAGATAATGCAAGACAAGCCACAGCCTTTGAGACATCCAGAGCACACTCGCTGACTACGTGAACGTCCATACAGACGACCATGATGCTGTGCTTGACATCCCCAACCAGCTGCTCACTTGCTCATCCAACCTCGCTAATGCCATGTCCGTCAACGAGACCAACTGGAACCTCAACCGCGCGACTCTGGATGTCTTGCACGAGGGTTTGTGCAATGTTCATGCACTGGCAACAGACATTGGCAGCGCTGTTAACAATCACACAACGATCCTGGGCAACATCATCTCCGAGCTCGACATGTTTCGTTTCAAGACCGCTGTGAGCATCGCGGAGGTCACCAAGGTGATCAATTCTATTTGTGTTAGCATTTTCAACTCTTGCAGGCGCAATGTCGGACACTGTGGACCTCATTCGGACCACTGGAATCCTGCCCGGATCCCGTGTTGCGATCGCGCCACCTCCTACGCCTTGGCCCTCCCCCTCCTCTCCCTCGCTTACAGCTATGCCAATTCGCATGGCCACTCACGACGCTCGCAAGGTGCCATACCTGCATATTGACCGTAACACGATGGTATGTTAAGACTACCTCTGTTACATTTACCGCTCACTCACTCGACACTCGTTAGGTGCTGCAACAGTACAGGACAACACCTGCGACTAGGCAAATGAGGTCCCAACCTCTGGGCGTTGTTCACAGCGTCCGGAGGGAGTCCAGCAGGCTCTTACCTCTAGCTCTGGGCAAGAATAACTGGACAAGATGAAACAGCTATCAAAGGACATGGAGGATGCCATGGCCACTGCACTTCCTGCCAAACCTGCGGTCTTTTGACTTGATGCCTCTGCCATTGACGACTGCATTGATCACACCTCTTTGCACATCTGTCTCAGCTGCAGTCTTCACTGCTCTCAGGCTCTATCTCTAGCATGGCTATGTTTGTAAGGTTCACAAGAACCACAGTGAGGACGACGTGCACCGCATGTCGACCCATATAGAAACTGATCTGCATGAAGCACCGACTTGCGCGGCAGAACTTACCTGCAGCTTTGGAATCGCTTTACAGAGATTTGATGCTGGTTAGAACTTTGAGGTCACTCAGAATTGAATGAGACTTTGTTCTGTGTTGGTCAAGTCTGCCCCTTTACTGGGGCTCTATGTACAGCTTATATAGGAAACACTATGGAATACTATGGAATGCCTTGGAATGTGCTGGAATGTCCTTGAACGTTCCATTCTGTTCCTCTCGGTGGTTGTTTGCTTGGGCGCATGCTGTCCAAGCAATGAGTCTATGCAAATGTAATACGAGTGGAAGCATGGCGAAGCAGTTATAGCGTTGGACTTGGAAAGTTGCCAGTTCAAGACGTAATAGATTACTTTTACTTTTGGTTTGGCTTTCGAGATCTGGTGCGCGTCGCGAGAGTTGTAAAACAGTGAATCTTATAGCCCAAACATTACATGTTTTGTATTTACGCTCCCTTGTATCTACTTCGCTTGTAATTCAACAATGAACCCAAAATGATAACCCGACAGCGTCGGCGTCAGCGAGAGGGGTGAGCGAGAGTCCCGTTTTCCTTACATACATGGTGCTTTTAAAGGTCAGGAGGAGTGTGATGAATGGCAACAAGGTGTCTGCGGAGAATGACAGGGCAAGTATAGAGGGGGTTGAGAATGCAAAGACTAAGGTACATAGCCACACGGAGCCGAGCTTATATATGGTCCGTCTCAAGTATCTCCCAAGGCTCCAATCTCTACTCTTGTTGTAGAGCGCGCTCGCAGTCGTTCTGGGTATCGTCGTCAATGCCTTCGCCTTATCCAAGCGCCTGGTAATCGCGGAACGTCTCAGTGAAGGTTCGGGGTGGATCTTGGTACCCCGAGGTGTACGCCGAAATGGATTGTTGAGGAGCCGACCAGATCCACAATCGTCTCCGGGCCTTTCATAGGCCGTACCCGTGAGACGAGACCCGTGGTACGGTGGGAAAGGGGTCTCAGCGGAACACCATGGGTGATACTGCTGCATGACTCTACATTGGTATGTCTGTGACCTTCGATATGTCTGCAACTGCTTGCCACTTGCTGCTGTGCCCTCGTTTTCACCATGTACATTGCCCCAAACGTACTCACTGAGATTGCCATGTCCATTGAACATCTCGTCCAGCATCATCATCTCACCCCTTTCGTCTTTTGTTCACTTCCCTTTCGCCTTGCTGCGGCTGCCGTTCCTCCTCCTTTTGTGGTTGCTTCCATGTATCACAATACTTGCCTCCCATCTGACCACCGTTGTTCATCTGTGATTCCATAGGCGTTCATTAGAGGTCTTGCGTTGGCGCAACGTGTGACGTCACACGTTGCGCCCGAAAATCAGAATTAAAATATGAATAACTGCCTTCCCGTGTTTCTCATGTTCCCCGTCCAAAAGCTTGTTCAGACCCTGCTTGTATCGCGCATGCATCGCCGTGCGGCCCTTCTGCGCCACCTGCGTGCTTGGGATAAGGAGCGGAAGAAACAGGCTGCCCGACGACAGCGCTGAGAGCGTGCAGAACGCCGCAGCCGCCACCCAGGGCCAGACGCGCTCACTCCCACCAAGTTCAAGGAGCAGTTCCGGTGTGTGTCACTCGAGGCTGCAGCAGCGGATTGTTAACATTGCACAGCTTCTCGAAGGCAGATGTCGAAAGACTTGTTGACCACCTGGACCTCCCGGCCCGTGTTCACGGTGACAATAACTGCTCTGCACCCGCAGCAGAAGCGCTTCTTATGCTCTTGCGGTGCCTTTCCGAGCCTGCTCGCCTGAGCGACATCGAGTTGTCGTTCGGTTGGGAACGGACGCGTCTATCGCGGATCGCGCGCGCAACCGTGTTCTTCCTCTACAAACGATGGAAGCATATACTCTATTTCGACGCAGATTGCCTCACTGGTGACAAGCTCACAGAGTTTGCACTTGCTGTAGAGGCACAAGGCGCCCCGCTCACGAATTGTGTTGCTATGCTTGATGGACGCCGCCGCAAGTGTTGCCGCCCATCTCGCAACCAGCGCCTTCTCTTCAATGGATGGTGTCGCTACTGCTGTCTCGCATATCACACCCTTACCACACCGGATGGAATTCATGTTCATGTTTTCGGCCCTATCAAGGGCCGTCGGCACGATTGGACGATTTTCAAGGAGAGCGGGCTCCCCGACCTCCTCCGACGGCACTTCGATGATTCGGCAGGGAATGCTATGGTCATCTATGGGGATCCAGCATATGGTCTTTCCCCCCATCTCATCTCCCCGTTCCTCGGGGACAACCTGCCTTGACACCAGGAGCGGTTCAACTCTCGCATGAGCCGTGTCGGTGAGACAGTGGAATGGGGATTTGCAGATGTTACCCGCCAGTGGGCATTCTTGCAGAGTCACCGTCAGTGTGTGCTTCTGAAGCCCATCGGGATATGGTACCTCGTTGGCACGCTGTTAGGAAATGCACACAATATCCTCTATCCTAACCAGATTTCTCAATTCTTTGCCTGTGCCCCTCCAACGCTTGCAGAATACTTCCACGGTCCTGCTCAACCAAACATTCCCAACCTTTGGATCTCACGACATGTTTAGAATAATAAAACGATGTTAAATCTTCCGGCTACTTCGAGTCTGGAAGAACCCGCCCATCATTACCATGAGCTTGCGGTGGTGCTCGTGCTGTCGATCCTCAGCTTCCAAGCGCTCCGCACGACGCTCCTCCGCACGCCGCTTTTCCTCCGCACGACGCGCACGACGCGCAGCGTCGTCAGCCGGGCCGCCACGTGCAGGTCTTGCCAGGGATGTCTGCATGAAAGCCTGCATCTGCACGAAGAATTCCTCCTGGCGCCGCATCGCCTCAGCCTGCTGCCTGTTCGCATCGGCGAGCAGCTTGCGGTCCTCCTCCTGCTGCTGCATCAGGACGGCTGCAATGTCGTCCAGCCTGTCAGGCTCTGCGTGGTGGCGGCGCTTCGTCGATGTCGACGGCGCATTCTCCTTGTCCGAATCGCTGGACACGGACCGGGCACGCTTCTTCTTCCTTCGCTGCGCCATCTTCTTGCGAGGCGTGGTGCTCGGCAGCGTAGCAATGTTGATGAGCTCCTCGCGGTCAACGCACCCACTCGCCGCGGTGTTTTGTACTTGCAAGCCTGCCTCGTGTTCCGCCTTCGCTTTGGCCTGGACCTTTGCTGACTTGTGCACCTTCTCGGTTGCCGCGTCGTTCTTCAGCTGCACAACGTGCTCCATCACCTGCGGGGATCAGTTAGTCGTAGACGAGGGTCGGCGTATGGCCCATGGGTGCATACCTGGCTGAGAGTGTCGAGCGGCTTGTTCACACCGGACTTGCGCATGGCGGCGTTGTTTGACTTCTGAATAATTGTCAGAGCGCAAATGGGGAATGCAGGCCCGAGCGTCACTGCGTACCTCGTGGTCGGCTACGAGTTCCTTGGCCCGCTTCTTGAGCATGTCGATGGAGAAGCTACGATCGAACTGCGTTTCCATGGCCTGCTTCACGGCTGTCCAGGCTGCCTTCCCACCGCCGTACAGTGCGTTGAATGGGCCGTGCTCGTACAGCGCATTTGCGAGCGCAATGTTCTTGTCGGTCGGCCAGACAATCTCGCGCGCACGTCGCGAGGCTCGTGGCGGTGGCGGCGGTGTGGGCGTGTCGTCATCGCTGGAGCTCTCGTCGCTAGGAGACATTGACGAGCCATCTTGCAAGTCGTCGTTATTGGGCTGGCTGTTGCGCGGTGTGTCGTGCAGAGCGGTCTGATATTGCGATATCCGACATCAGCCACAGCCCACCAGACATAATACTCGCACTCACCTCTTGTACAGTCTTCTCGGCGGCACTGGGCAGCGGTAGCTGGCGCTCCGGCGATGGTGACCATGGAATGGGTTGGTCAGACGGAGCAAGCGGTGTCGTCGGCCTGCCGCCGATGTCAGACGCGTCAGGCGACGGTTCTACAGCATTTTGAGCCCTGGCCTGCGCGGCCCGAGCTCGTGTGGGATATGGCATAGGCTCTTGGATACGTTCAAGACAAGGGGAGGAGAGGAAGAGCGAGAAACGGTAGGTTCCACTTTTATTCTAAATTTTGACGTAACATATGACGCAACGTCTCCGACGCAACGCAAGACCTCTATTGTTCCCTTCTGATCCCGCTTAGGTTCACTTCAGGCTCGCTATATATACCGGCCGATGCCGCTCCATGTATTCTAGCTTCAGAATGGTCTGATATACAGCAAGACATGTCCTCATGCTCATCCCTTCGACCAACCTCTCCCCCTTCTCCTTGGGCACTACCCCAACCTGCGCGAGGCTGACTTGGTGTGTCGTGACACAACTCTCTTCCCCAGTAGCTGTTGTCAGTGTCAAAATCCTTCCCAAGTGTATGCACATTGAAGTGCACGTTGATGCTTCTCCCAAGCTCAAGAAGCCTCAGCATAATTTGCCACAGAGTATGGAATGTCATAAACAATACGAAGGATCAGAATTGCAGTACTCACTTGCACTGGGACTACCTTGGAAGAACTGGGGATCACCCAAGAAGTGCCTGAGCTTGGTGTAATCATCTTTCGCAATGTCTTGGAACAGTGTTGTCTGCTTGACAATTGCAATGACAAGGAGCATCTGGATGCTGCCTGAGGGTGATCAGCATATGGAAGAACCGCAGGCCATGGACCTTACCAGCCATGGCAAGATGAGCCCACTTGAGATCACAGGTGCACATAATCTTGCACTTTGCAACAAACTTGATCTCTTTCGTATGTCACAAGTTGTTGTCCAGGACTTGGTCTAATGACATCTTGTACAGTACATTGAAGGACTTGTGTTGGCGCTGGGAAGCATACAGATCCTCCCAACTGCCATCAAGAAATCAACCTGTATTGCAGACCAATATCTTCTTCTCAGGCTCCGTCAACTGCTTGATCCTGGTGGCATGAGCTAATTGTACTGGTTAGACTAGAGATGAGTCAGATGACTCACCTCAAAGTACCCATGGCCAAGGGTATGTTGCACAACATCCCCTCAAACCAAGTACAATGACCCTGTGCAGTTGTCTGCACTACCGAGTTGTATACACTCAGCAAGCACTGCAAAGAAATCTCCTCTGAATCTTGGAGTGGGTCTGACTCTTCATTAGCAGATATAAGCCAGTGGCCGAAGCATAATGGCACACCTGTCCAGGTATGCAACACAGAGGGACTAGAAGCAACTTGATGAGTGTGTCCACCTCCGAGAGATAGAATGTGTTGCTAAGCTGGTTGAGGGCTGTGATATATCTGGATGCCCAACTAAGGTGTTTGCAGTAAATTTGGGGTGTCCTCCTCCACCTCCATAGCCTGTTCCTCTTCTTCTGCACCCCTGTTCCTCTTTCTCTGAACCACAAAGCTCCTGCTCTCCCACAATCTCTGTGTTGCCAGGAACACCAGAATTTCTCAGCTTCTTCCCTAGGGAAAATCACGGGTGTGCCCATGGGTAAAATGGGCTGACCCGTACCCGTACCCGCAGGACCCGCGGGTCCGGAACCTCGGAGGGTCCTGGACCCCTTGCAGTTCCCTATTCTTCCCTTTCTTCAAGTTGTGCCGCTCGCTCACCACTCTAAAGTGGGGCTCAAGTTAGGACAATAACTTTGCGCAAATGAAAGATGCACCTCGTTTAGCAGGCCACTCACACTCCCTGTCCTTGAAGCGGGGAACATATTCATTGTCATCAGCTGGTCTTTGTCTTTGTCTTTTCCTTTGCCAATCAGATGACTTTGAGCCTGAGTCTGGGGTGAGCATACTATGGGGAATGTAAGGAATTGATGCACCTGAATGATGGCCAGAAGCACCTGCCATGCACAGGAGTGCTTATACCTCATTCAGAAGCACCAGTGGAAGCACCGGTCCCAGTAGATGCAGAAATACCAACACTGACAGCAGCGTGCAAGGATTCCTCAGTGGTATGGGCAGCCTCATCCACGGTGTGCACGACATCCTCCATGGTATTTGTGCCATCCTCTGCAGCATTGGTATCAGTGTCAACATCATCAATAGCATTGGCAGGAGCTCCAGGCACAGGCTCAGATGCACCGTGGGTGACACCAATCCCAAGGTGTGCATGAGGTAGCATGGCCTGTATATTTGTAGCCTGCCCTGCATGGTCGTAGTTGCATGGTGTACTGCTGCAAATTAGCCTACTTGAAAATAAATTGCAATTTTGCTAACTTCACTTTGTGCTCTCTCATATGATCTGCTCCAGTACATTTGCTCTAACTCCTCACTGCAGGAAAAAACAACTGCAACGCTACAATGAAAAGGATGATGCTTGGAACTTGTACGCAATGCATTACTCTATATCCAATGCAGACAGAAATTGGTGCGTGAGCTGTCATACCTCTTTCTTTTTCCTTTCTGACTCTGTCCATAGGGCCAACAGTATCCCACCGTCCAACGCTCAACATCGTGTCAAAAACATCATGGATCCCGTCAGACGTGGATGCTCACCGGATAGAGGGAGAAGCAAGTGCACATCACATGGTGGTATAGACCAGATGTATATAAGCCATGCGAGACTGGAGCCGAACGAACGAGAGGAATCAGGGCATGAATATCAATCAGAACAATCGGGGCGAGTCACACGAACAGAGAGCAAGGCGGTGCAAACCATGTGGAGACAGGGCCAAGAGACCGAAGTCGGGTATGACGCAAGCGAGAGTATGCGAGGCAATATCAGGGACGCGAGTGACAATGGAGAGAGAAATAGAGAAAGAAAGAGCTATGTATCTACAGAGTCCATATGAGAGAGGAGAGAGAAGACGAATGTTTCTGCTCGAACTCAAGTGAGAGTTCGACAGCCAGGCCTTCGAATGGGTGTGCCTCACCCACGAGATAGCCTAGGAAGGCATGACATGCAACACAACGATACGCTGCAGGATCAACAACTGCACGGCAAAGAGCGCGAGCACAAGACCCCCGGCAAGTGCAATATAGAAGCGAGGCTTGCGAGCAAGTCGGAGCAACATGTTCTTAGACAAGTCTGGGCTCAGGCTCGGGCCTGAATGGGAGGGGCTCACATTGGTAATCGTTGCGGGGTCGTGGCAGCTCTTGGGGCTTGTTGCGCAGCATTCGTGGTTGGAAGACAATGCAAATCGTCTTGCAGCAGGCCGTGTGGACGTGGGGCTTGCAGTGGCGACACAGCGACGGTTCATGGTAAGAGGGCAAGGGTGCGATCTGATGGCGGACTACTGTACAATTTCGACCACATGTTCGCTGTAACGTGTAATGTATGTATTACACATGTAGCCGCTGCTGGTCTACCTACACATCTGGCAAAAGAACAGTAAATGTATATGGATAGTGATAATACAGAGGATCTGTATGGTCGCTGCCCTGATGAGAACCCAACCAGCTGGATGGTGCGGTACTGCGTGGTGGAGTACCCCAGAGGTGAGAGATGTTCATCACAATGGGCAAAACAGGAAGCCATGGATGTGGTAGAGCATGAGGGGATAAGCAATAGGGGGTTTCACAATGGTGTTTTTTGGCCGTTTTCCGTGTCTTTTTCAAGTCCATTTTCGTTTCCGTTTTCGCGAAAACGGGACCCCGGAACCGCTTCGAAAACGCGTGATGGAGCGAAAAACGGTCGAAAACGTGTTTTCTGAAAAAACAGCTCTGGAGCCGTTTTCCAGTCCATTTTCATTTTCCACACTCCCATTTTTCCCACGCTCCCTCTGTCCGGCGGCACGCCCGCCTCTGTCCGCCCGTACTGCCGCTCCCGCTGCTGTCTCCGTGCGCCGTAAAGTCCGAGTAACGCTTAGAGCGTCCGTTTGGACAATTTCTTGTGCACATGAACAATTAGAATATATAAATCTATAGATATGCGCCACTACATTGCCCTCAAAGTATCTTGTACCGCTGTATAAGCCCACAGGCGGATGCTCTGGCTGGGGTACCGAGCGGGTTGCCTCCGAAAAGACGCCCGAGAATGGGGGCCGTGTGTCTCTGGAAAATGAAGCAGAGATGGGGGGGTTTCACGGTGAAAAACGACTTTGCGCTGTTCTGATGGCTGTTTCCGGTGAGAAAAAGAAGTGGAAAACGAGCGGAAAACAGTCAGAAAACGGCTAGAAAACGTGCATCGTGAAACCTCCTAATGTTCTTGCCTGGTGGAAAAGGCCAAAGTCCGCATAAGACTCGAGCTGCAGGAAGTACGCGGTCCACAGTGTTGCCGGAATATAATCCTCTGACATAGGTTAAATATGTGAGCGTGTCCGGGATAGGCTGGACGAACTGAGAATTGTGAATAAGCGATAACACTTTGCCCCTGGCAGATTCGAGACGTATTGGGATGTGGACATTTTCTGTAAGGCATATGGATCAGATACAGCAAGTGTGGAGCCTTGATGGGGACATATGTTACGACACACGAGGTCTGCGACTATCTGCGCCACATTCCTCGTGTCCGTCTCTCTTTTCACCACCCAGTCTGCTTCATATGCTCCTTCTCCCCGACATCCTACGCATCCTCAATACCTCGTGTCGCAGACTTCTGACGGTTGAAGCTACCGTCTTGCTGTCAAGGATAGATGCAGGCGATGTCGCCTGTCATCGACCTCCTTTCCTTTGTCTTGATCCACGCATGTCCGCCCATCCGCTCCGGCACGTTTCGGACTACGCCTCCTCAATCCTCGACTTCCCTTCTCTATCTTCAACCACTGTGCTGCTCCTCGGGAGCCCTGGGTGATGTGGTTATCATCTGCCCTCCATTGGCCATATGACTATACCTCAGTACATCTGCGATGTCTGTTACGTCCGCAACTGCTCGCCGCCTACCTCTGCCCTCCACGTTCTCCACCCACATCGCCACAGTCGACAACCAAGATTGCCACGTCCATGTTCCTCCTCAACACCACATCAGGAGTGTGTCCCACCGTCTTCCCACACTTGTCGTTCCCGACCCTGTTCGACATTGGATCACATACTCAACTGGGGGTCGACTCGTTGCTATCACTGCTGGTGCTCAGATGTACCTACACCTTGGCCTCTTGTACGTGCACGGTATACGCTGTTGTTATACCCACCGTATACCCTCATATAGGCATGGACTCTTTCTCTCTTGCCATCTCCGTATTTCTCCCTTCCCCTTCATCACGCCCGCTATTCCTTCTCCCTTTGTGGTTGTTTCCCTGTATTGTGACCCCTTTCCTATCACCGCTCCGACTGCCGTAGTTCGTCCGCAAATCCCTTGGTGTTCGTTATCCATTTCCAATCCCGCTTAGGTTCGCTTCCGGATCGCTATATGTTCCGGCCAATGCTGATCTGTGTACCCTAGTTTTGTCCTTGTCTGCATCCTCGCAACATGGCTATATGCTCACTCCCTGACGACCGACAACCCCTCTATTCTCCTTGAGCACAACCCACATTGCATCTACATGGTATGTTGTGACAACGTACAGAGGGTCGGTGGACTAGGGAAAATCACGGGTCTGCCCGCGGGTCAAATGGGCTGACCTGTACCCGTACCCGCCCGAACCCGCGGGTCCGAGGGTCCGAGGGTCGGCATCTCGGCCCTTTCGGCTTGCGAGCAAAAGTTTACCCTCAAGGGCCTTGAACCAAGAACACACAACTGCTAAATGTCAGAATATACTCATTCAGCAGTTTCCATTGCACCAAATTGCTTCATAACCTTGGTAACGTGTTGTAAAACGTAATTACGGTTTGCCTCCGTGGACCGCAGGTCCATTTGCGCTGACCCGTACCCTTACCCGCTCGACCCGCAGGTCCGGAACCTTGGAGGGTCCCGGACCCCTTGCTATTCCCTACGGTGGACGCAGGAAGAGAACGAGCAAGACTGTGTGACAGTCTTGCGTGTTCTGTCTCTTTGAACACACCCTGATCCCCGGTGCATGCTACATTCACACAAAGCCCAGGAATGAACATTAACCACACAAGGAATGACACACATGCACCAAGATGTCCTCGATGGAAGCTATGGGGAAGGAGTCTCGATGAATCTGCCTTGATGTCTGCAGCATCTATTTGTCGACTGGCTATGGTGCCCCTGCGCATGGGTCATGCCTATATCAAGTGCTTGTCCATCATCAGGAGATGGGCAGGAGGTTCCTGTTGCAGTAGAGTGCGTGATCTAGGCGTTTATGGGCGACCCATGTAAGGCTGATGCATACACGACAGGAAAGCAGACTAGGGTATATCAGGGGTCTGCCTGTGGGTCCCAGGGGCTGACCCGTACCTGTACCTGCCCAAACCCGTGGGTCCAAGGGTCCGAGGGTCGGTTGTTCGGCCCGTTAGGCTCGGAGCAGAACTTGGCCCTTGAGGGTCTTGAACCAAAAAAGTAAACAGCTGCTAAATGTTAGAATATGATCATTTGCAAAATTCCACTGCACTAAAGTGCTTGATATGTTGCAGAACACATTGTAGAATATATTTACAGTTTAGTTTCCCGGACCGTGGGTCCATTTGCTCTGACCTGTACCCATACCCGCTGGACCGGCGGGTCCGGAACCTCGGAGGGTCCCGGGCCCCTTGCATTCCCCTAGAGCAGACGGACCAGGCTTACACGGCGGAAGT
Organism: Exidia glandulosa HHB12029; assembly: GCA_001632375.1. NCBI lineage: Eukaryota > Fungi > Basidiomycota > Agaricomycetes > Auriculariales > Exidiaceae > Exidia > Exidia glandulosa. Next base: position 130,777 of record KV425906.1, read on the forward strand.
GATGCATTGTCCGTGCATGCAGGACAGTGAGTGCTCGCTCTGTGTCGGCAGAGCGACATAATATGCTCATAGATGTCAGTGCAGCAGGTCTGTTGCCACGTCCTACATTGGCACCACCACTTGGAGCGCCCATGCCTCTGTTACCGTCGGACAAGGAATACATGTTTGAAGTTCAAGATGCACTACGTGAGGGCAATGGCGAGGAGGTCGGCGAAGTTCACGATCACTGTACGGCTTGCCACGATGCTCACGCCTGGCAACTCCAAGCTGGTAATGATACTACAGCTACCACACACACAATTCCGACTGACAGCTTGCAAAGGGAGCCCAATCTTGTTCTTGCCAGCAGGTTGCACCGGATTCCATGTTGTAGGACAGTGTCTTCCTGGTGGGTGGACGCCAGTAATGCCCGAGAGCTAACCAACCGGACCAAAGGGCCGATTATGCCACGAATAGTGGCATATACCGGGCTGCATATATAAGCTGAATGCCAAACCCCAACAAAGGCAGACAGGGAGGAGTTAAGGTGCATCGAGCCATTGTAAATGCGAGCAACATGCTCCAAAGATGCACTTGGATGACTTGTAAGGGTGGACAGGTGCGAGGAAGGGACAAAAACAGCTTGTTACAGCGCACGAGCTCCCGCTCTACCGTAAGGGTTCTTTCGTCACTTCATCTTCTCAGTCGCCTTGCGCGACCTTGGCGATCCTGTTCTAGATCACCCATCGTATTATGTGGAGCACCTGAGTCATGACGCCGGCGAATGCGTGGCCATTCGCTCCCGCCCAAGTTCGCCCGTGCCGAGTATATAACCCTTGTATTTACGCTTCTTTGTACCTTAGATTTGAGCTGGTCAATCCTACCTGCTTCGTACGTCTCGCCCAGCCCCGCCCCTCTATCCTCTCGAGCATCTACCTCGGCGACCACCTGCAGCACCGTGACACAGCTCACCGTGACCAAATGTACTGCTGGCTGATCCAATTGCATATCTGAGTGTCGACAAACAAGTAGTCTGGGACGCCCATAAGGTGTGGAACATCGCTATAGAAAACTCGCTGGGCATTGTTGTGCGACGGTCGTTGCACATAATGATCTGGCACATATCATGTTTGACAATCTAGTAATGCACGATGAGCTTGGCAAACTAAGGTCCTTAGACAGATACTTACCCCGGCAGTAAAGTGAGAGCATGCTCACTGCGACTGCACCAAGATGCACAGTGTCTGCGACAGCATTATAGAGGTAGTGTGGCCGGGGTTCGGTTCGGTGCAGTTCGGGGGCACTTTTGCCTGAACCCGAATCTGAACCTGTCCCGAACCATCAAACCTCGAACCTCGGTTCGGTTCGGGGTTCGAACCTCGAACCTTATGCTAAATATATATACTGGCCTGGGGATACCATAGGGTACTATGAAAATTATATTCAGATACTGTACTCGCAATACCGATAGTTCAGTCACGCATCACGCCGGCCTCCGAACTGAACTATTTTGGCGTGACTCACGCTCTTTTCGCGGTCCTCGGAGGCATTTTGCGGCCGAGATTTGCCGCCGGACGACAAAATCACAGCTGGAACCCTCACAAGAGCTCCTCAACGCTCCTAGCATGCATTAATAGAGAGCTACGATATCCTCTAGTCTGTTCCGCATGCTGAAGTTGCAATTCTATGACAATTACGGGACACTGAACTATCACTCGGGTCAGTTCAGTCCGTCACGCATCACAGGCATTGAACTATCGGTATTGCGAGTACAGTACCATAATGTCATGATGTCCCCAATGCCACACATTGCTCCCGGGTCAATGTAGGACTATCAAACACATACTCATGGATGTGATAGGACCGTGGGAATATATTATATTATCATTGCATGCCTTGAAAGTCATAGCATACATGTGGCTAAGTACAAATAGCAACCCTGGGATGCTATCATATGCATTACATAAGCACTTAGTGAGCTCAAAACCTTATTTATATGGTCTATATGACGATTATGGAGCCATCTATATATAGAGAGGTTCGGGGGTTCGGTTCGGTTCGAACCGGGTTCAGACAGGTTCGGCACTGCCACCGAACCCGAACCGAACCCAGGCCGAACCTACGTTCGGTTCGGGTTTGGTTCGGGGGTTCGGAGGTTCGCGAACCGGACCCCGGCTACACTAATAGAGGGATGGCTTGCCGAGCACCCGACTGTTACATGCTTGACATAGGCATGTCGTAGTCGGTGGAGAGAGTACATGACGGCCGTCTGAATGTGGTGAGTCTCAGTCTAATCTCCTTAAAGAGCAGACGAATCGCCGCGCCGCGCAGGCAAGCTGCAGGGCAGCGGCAATAGCCGTCTGTTACTCAAAGTGGAGGTCATTACTTGAGCCCCACTTTCGGGTGCAATAGCCCCGCACCAGCCAACCGACTGCATAACCTATAAGTTGACAACGGACAGTATCTCATGTCTAGAAAGGTAGATATGCTCAACTGGTATGGGTATATACACAAAGAGCCCCAGAAGAGGTGAGGGAAATAGTGTTTACGTGCCGTGCGGAGGATGCACCGCTTCTGCCTGCCCCACCTTCACGAGCCAGGAGAACAAAATTCCAACAAAAATGAAAAATGGGCTTATGAGAGGTATAATTATGGGTCTATGCGGTTAAGAAACTAAGCTGAAAGTGTTTCTCAGTGGCCGTAGACGGCGAAGGCAGACCTTCCCTAAATGACACAAAGAGTTGGAGCAGACGGCTATCGCCGGCTGCTTCGCAGCTTGTCTGCTCTGGTGATATCGTCTGCTCTTTAAGGAGACTATCTCAGTCACATCTGCCAGGGACAACGCACTTGAATCACGGGGAAGGTCGAGAATGAACCAAATACTTGCTGACTGATCATGACTCGTCGAGGTGTTGAAAGTGTTCATAGGAGCAGAGGCAGAATACATAGGTAGCGGTTGGAGGACAGTCTACAATGCGAGCAGTGACTTCGCACGTCCATTGGGCAGATGTGTTGAAGTACGGGCACTTTCGTCTCATGGATGGCACATTAATGTACGATTGGACTGGATATGTATACAGCTAGACGGTGACACATCTACGGGGACGAGCAGACCAGTGACCAGTGTGCTCACGAACACATGAGTTCCAGGTGTGGACGGATAACTAAACGGTGTTAGCATGATACTCGCGGAGGTGTCCAGGAGGTGGCACCGACACATAGGATATATATCCTTTTGAGCCACATCGTCCCGACCCCCAGTCTTGTTCTATTTCTACTCGACTGGGGGTACGTTCCCTTCTCTCCGTTTCGCCTGTATACACTTACTCATGTATCCTAGCTCACACGCCATGTCGTACGTCTAGCAGGTTCGCTCTATATACAGTCTTGTTCTATTTCTACTCGACTAGGGCTCAGACGCCATGTCGTACGTCTAACAAACGGGACATGCATGACGAGTGGACGGAGCATGGGTGTTCCGCCCATCGGTGTCCCGGCGGGATCCCGACGGTCTCCACCGTCTTCGACTTATTGCCATTCGCGAATACGGAGGTTATATAGGCCATCAGCGTCTTCACATCCGCACTCTAGCCTCACAGTCCTTCGTATTCCGGACACACCTGACCGGGTACTTGGAGTACGGCTCGGCTGGGAGACAGTTCATCTCGTCTTGGTTTAGCACCCCGGCTGGGACCGGTTCGGGAGCCGAGGAGCCACCATGGGACCTTTCCGTGCTAGAGTATATAAGAGTCGGCTGATGCTTCACATGTACCCTAGTCTTGAGATTCTAAACCCCTTGTTTCTCTCTTCACCCTCACGAGAGCTTGGGGGTTCCTCCCAGCACACGCGCTGCTCGGAGCGCGTGTACCCTCGCTCCAAGTCGCCTTGGACTCCTCCATTGTAGCGCCCACACCCTCCGGAGTACCTGGCGAGCGCTCCGGGATAGGGTGTGGTCGCCGAGCGGGTTTCCACCCGGTTTCCGTTCGACGCTCTGGTGAGCTCTCACAATACCAATCCTGGCATCTATCTGTCGGCTCGTTGGTAGAGACGCCTCCCCAGCGTTACGGTGGTGTATGCAAGCCACGGGTGGCCTTCCCCGTGGCAGTAGATGCTCCCGCATTGGCTGGCCGCAACATAATCTCAAGACTACACCATCCGCTCCGCACGCGCTCTCACGCACGGATCGGCTCGCATTACTCTTCTTCTCCGTGGTCCAAGGCGCTTCAATAACACGACCATTCTGTCACATTATTCCTTTGCCAGGCTTTATGAGGGACTTTCCGGCAACGCACTTCGCACCGCCGCCGATTCCTATCCGACGAAGCCGACGACCCTCGCCACAGGCCCCTTCACAATTCCTCCTCTTTCCTCCTCGCGTCGAGGGAGATGCAATAGTCAGGACAAAACCCCAGGCACGTCTTCTCACGCTATTTTCGGCCCTCCATTCGCTAGCACTCTCGGCAGCTGCGCACAACCCGCACGATCCGAGCCTAGCTCCTATTCTCTCAGTCAAGCAGCTATTCCGGGCAACATCCCGATGTCTCCACAGTCGCCAACGCTGGGTCATCCCACTGGCGGACGTCTCTCGGTGTTGGCTCGGCACCCCGACCACACCTCTCGTATACAACCAACCCACTACTGCAGCCCTTCCGTTCCCTACCCTCGACATCTTCTCGACGGCCTAGGAACGAGCAGCGAACCACTCCCCACTTCCGAGCTCAGCTATGGCTCGTTTCTCGCGACACCGTCGCAACTCCAGTCTCCACTCCCTGCAATACCTTATCGGCCTCCCTTTCACCATGCGCATACACCAACCTCGGTATAGCTTCGGATCACTAGTTCGACTAGGTCCTAGCCAGGATCAGACGCATACATTGGTCAACCTCGCGGGCGGGTTCGACTTTCGTTCATTCTGCATCCAGCGGGTTTCCACCCGGACTCCGTCAACCGATTGTACACGTCGCCTTCAGTACCTTTACAACGACTGAAGAACAAGTCTCTGGTTTGTCTCCTCCAACACCTAACGAGAAGATACTAGCACTCCAGACAGCACGATCCCCTCGTTACGAGGTGCTAGACCCAAGAATACGAACCTTGTACGAGTGGAGGACGCTCCGCGCTACTCCCTCGCATTCCATGACAACGTCAAAGATGGGAGCTCGGATCGCTTTGACGGTACAATTTGCGAACCTGTTCGACGAGTCGATTCGGCGCGCCGAGTTCAGTCCCGAGCTCGTGACAACACGCACTGAACTCCCTCCTCTGTCGGGAAGGTCGCACGTGTCGCAATCTTGCATTTGCTGTCCTCGTTCCGGGCGCCAGCGGATATCTCGGGTTCAAGGTCGATGTGCGGAAACCAAGCGGGACCCCGCCGCCCAAATGGGAAGTCATTTTCATACACCTGGGACGGTATCTCCGTACTTACGACTCTTCGTTGGCACTGTCTAAGTTTATTTCGAACGCAACACTACACTTGGACGCGCTACAATTGTTCAAGAGTGACTCGGGCTGGCCTCGGGGGACCGAGCGCGCACCGAAGCCTTCAGCTCCTGGATCTCCTGTGCCTGTGCTCGCACTACGCGCGACAAATCGTCGATCTTCGCCTCCAGAGTGGTCTTCAAGTCGCGAACAACGCTTTCCAACGCGTGTAACGACACCTGCGTGGGGTCGTCCGGCTGCTCGACCCATACCGCGCCGACGCAGCGCCGTTTACGACGCCAACAGAGCTCGCACGCCGCAGGTCGGTTGGCCTGCAGGTGCACCTTCATGATGCAATCCACGTCGTCGCCTTCGCAACGCTCGCACTGGAGATTGGACCGTCAGCACCCATGTATACAACCACGACGACGACGCACCTTCTTTACGGCGAAGTTGCCGTTAGCGACTCCTGACGACGCCTCCGACGCAGCGACACCACTAGGCACGGTTGGATTTGCAAGGGGAGTGCTCGTCGACACGATCTCCTCGGCCTCTTGCTGTTCGTACCCGTCGTTCAACGGCACGGCACTCGCACCGCCCGCTTTTGCACTATTCCCCACGCGCACACGCTTGCTAGGCGACGCGGGCATGGCGCTATCGTCGACCGTGCGCTTGGTGCGGCGTAGAAATGCCTCTGGCGGCGCATTAATATCCCAGCGGAAACCCAGCGGGATCCCGCCGACGCACCGAACCTGTCCTCGATCCTCAGCGGCGCGACATTACTCTCGATTTCGCGGTTGTCCTCGCCCAGCGCGGCCTTCAGGTCGGTCTTGCGTGCGGCAAGGCGAGCACGAGCGTCGGAGAGGTCGGGTGGGTCCTGGAGGACGCAGTCGGCGGCCTCCTCCGCATCCTCAGGCTTGTGTTTCTGCACCCAGACGTATTCCTCGTTGCTGAAGCGGTTCGGCACGCCGGTCGCGTACGACGCCCACAATAGAGCGCATGCCGTGGCCGAGTGGAGGAACTGGTGATAGGCGTCCGACGAGACCTTCTTCTGCTCATCCACGCTCTCTTTGAATGCCTCCAGCGCGGCCCACAACTCGCTCCGACGCTGGAGCGCGAGAGTCCGTTCGCGTCCGACCAGCTTGGGCTCGTCCAGCAGAATCCATCGCTCAAGCATGTCGAGCACGAGCGGGTAATGCCCGGTTTTAACGATAAACAGCACTTTCAGTTGTCGCCAGAAACCTTCGCGTTCGTAGATGTGGTCCAGCTCCTCGCGTTGCGCATCGGGGCTGAGGTCGGATACGCGCGTTGCGGGACGAGCGACACGCGCCATAGGTGCGGGTGGCGGCAAGAGACAAGGAGCGGAAACGCGCTCGGTTTCCACCGGTTCCCACCGATGCCGCCTCCGACTCCCGACTCGGTCTGTCGCCTCTTCCGAGCACAACAATCGTGCGATGACGATGGTCTAGAGAAATATCGCGCGCAGCCGAGTCCTATTTTCGTGCGCTTTGCGCCATTATCGCTCAAGAACTGTTCTCGGAGAAATCAACTGTGCAACGAGTACAAAGTGCGATACCATTCTACTCCGCATCAACAGGTCGACGAAGGCGTTGAACTATGTGTTCTGGCGTGCGGTCAATCTCTCCGTATGTTGCGTCGGACGCGTCGCTCCTGCACATGCGCGCACGCCGAGTTGGTGGGACGGGCCGAACTCCGGATCCCTATCGGTGCACCCCTACTACTCGACGGATCGAAATTCTCATTGCACGCGCACCAACACGAAGTGTTGAGCATTGCGGTTCTCTTGCGTACGAAATGCATTCGTCGTGCTCGGACCGAAGCTCGGCGCACCGACTGTGTTCCGACCAATCCAAACCAGGCGACCAACTCGTCGCAACGGCACACGACACCAGCCCTCCCGCTGCGAGAACCGACCAGGAAACCAACATCTCTTCAAACAATTACCCAAGGCTTTTCAGCTACGTCTTACATATATTCACGCGCAGGCGTCATTTTCACATCACAACTCGTTACTGCGTAGCGAGGTATTTCGCCTTCCGATGCATACAACCTATCGACAACCGAACACGCATCTGTACTGCAAGAACGGACAGTCTCGGCGCTCCGCTCAGGGTCTTGTCGACATGGGGACTCTCTCCGTGTGTTTTTGCACGCGAGGTGCTATTCAGCTGCGTCGATTATATCTCTACACTCCTGGGAGTCTCGTATCCGCGCAGATCTCACTCGCAAACCCCATGCTTCGACGCTGCTGGCCTGGGGGGGGGTTATGTTCCGCCCATCGGTGTCCCGGCGGGATCCCGACGGTCTCCACCGTCTTCAACTTATTGCCATTCGCGAATACGGAGGTTATATAGGCCATCAGCGTCTTCACATCCGCACTCTAGCCTCACAGTCCTTTGTATTCCGGACACATCTGTCCGGGTACTTGGAGTACGGCTCGGCTGGGAGACAGTTCATCTCGTCTTGGTTTAGCACCCCGGCTGGGACCGGTTCGGGAGCCGAGGAGCCACCATGGGACCTTTCCGTGCTAGAGTATATAAGAGTCGGCTGATGCTTCACATGTACCCTAGTCTTGAGATTCTAAACCCCTTGTTTCTCTCTTCACCCTCACGAGAGCTTGGGGGTTCCTCCCAGCACACGCGCTGCTCGGAGCGCGTGTACCCTCGCTCCAAGTCGCCTTGGACTCCTCCATTGTAGCGCCCACACCCTCCGGAGTACCTGGCGAGCGCTCCGGGATAGGGTGTGGTCGCCGAGCGGGTTTCCACCCGGTTTCCGTTCGACGCTCTGGTGAGCTCTCACAATACCAATCCTGGCATCTATCTGTCGGCTCGTTGGTAGAGACGCCTCCCCAGCGTTACGGTGGTGTATGCAAGCCACGGGTGGCCTTCCCCGTGGCAGTAGATGCTCCCGCATCGGCTGGCCGCAACAATGGGTGGTATGCAAGTGGACGGCTTGATTGCACACATCCGCGGATGGGCGTTGATGGGTGGGCGAGGTCAGGTATTGTTAGCAGTATATATACCATTTCCTATTTTATGTCACCGGTTATTGTCATTGTCATTCCTTTTGTCATCCCGTCATCCGGACTATCCCGCATTCCTTTACAGTCATCGGATCGGACTTTGATTAGCCTTAGCTGCTTGCTCGTAGCTAAGGCGTGCGTACCGTTTCCTCAATATTTATCTTGTCGTACTCACCCGCGTCTGTAGATTACTGCGCTAACAGGTAGATACGACCGCTATTATATAGCTGCTTGCTCGTAGCTAAGGCATTACTGCGCTAACAGGTATAGTGCACGAACGACGCGCGGGCGATACGGTCATACACGGTTGCTCATGGATGGAGGAATGGGAAACATGTATGGTTCCATCATCGGTGCGTCCAGGAGTCCATGCCATGGACTTTGCCGGGCAGTATCGGGGACTATTACCGCAAGGAACCCGCCGGATATAGCCGATTCTCGTCCTGCACCGTCGTCCCGGACTTGTCGACTTCAACGCAATGAACGGCGAAGGTTCGTACGCTCGCTCTAGTACAGGCCATGTTAACTTACTTGTCTATAGCGTGGTTATTCATCTTTGCGGTGCTCGCGGCTGCCGCGCTCATCTTCACGTCCGTCTTCTTCGTAAGTCGATTACTTGCTTGCCACATCCTGCTCGTTGTCTAATCAGTTGATAGATCGTATCCTACTCGGACCTTGGTACGTCGTTCCTTCATTCCGCGTCAGTTAATGTGCGAACGTCGTGTGCGCAGAAACGGTACGTACGCTCCACCCGCATGAGCTCAACCCGCTAACGTTCGCGCTCTTAGGACTACATCAACCCAATCGACCTGTGCAACCGACTGAACGCGTTCGTCATCCCGGAGCACGGCCTGCACGCTTTCCTCTGCCTGCTCTTCCTGCTCGGCTTCCAGTGGACGTGCATCGTCATCAACGCGCCTCTCCTCGCTTTCAACGTCAACAAGTGCGTGACTTTCTCCTGTGCTAGTACGCAGCAACCGTACCGCTGCCTTTGTATCTGCCCATCTCGCTTTCTCGCCTCTGAATGGCCCTCGCATGCTCGCTACCGTACGGCATGCGTCACCTCTCCTCCAGGTCGCTCAGCCTCGTCAGCACGCACCCCGTATGACACACTTTGTCGCCATGTCGTCGCTCGCCTCGCCTCGCACTCGTTTCGTATTCATCGTCCTTCTCCTGCACACCCGTCCCTCGTGCGCTCTCGTCCTTCGCCAGCTCCCACCTCGCTGACTCCCGCTGTCGCTTCCACCTTTCGGGCTCTCGCACTCGCTCCCACTCTTCGGGCACTCGCTGACGCTCGCGCCCCGCTTAGAATAATAACGAACAACTGGGCGCACGACGCGACGGAGATCTTCCGTACGCTGGGCGGGCACAAGAAAGAGAGCTTCATCAAGCTCGCGTTCTACCTCATGTGCTTCTTCTACTACCTCTACCGGTGCGTCCTCACCTCCCTTCGCCTCGCCCTCTCGTTGCTGACTGCGTTGGGTGTAGAATGATTGTAGCGCTTATCAAAGGTGCGTCAGACCTAACGGGGCTTGGGCTCAAACTCATGACTGTGTTCTCTAGACGACGTATAACGAATGACGATGCGGTGGCACGATGCGAGCGGTATCTAACCCGAATGGAGCGTGAAGAGCGGGGAGGAAGTGTGAGTGCGAGTGTGGGGGTTCTACTATATAGATCAGATCGAGACGGGAAAAATGGACAGGAGGGATACTACACAAAGCGAACTAGAAACCAGACACGAGCCCTACGCCTTCTCCTTGCGTGTGACGTCCGCCGCGGCCTTGCGTTTCTCCTCCTCGCGCAGACGACGATAGTCGTTCGTCACGCGTCCGAGCAAGTTCCACAGCTGCACAGGATCCCCGCGTCGAATGCTCTCGACGAAGTTGCCCGCGAGCTGGCCCGGCGCTGCGGTCTGTGCAGCGCGCAGGACAGGGTCGTACAGTCCCGCGAGCGCGGAATGGATACGCTGTGGCGAGACGGTAATGTCGACCATCCTCGTCGACGGGTCCAGCTGCTGCGGGATGCCGGGTTCCCTCCACGGCGGCGGCTGGGGCGCCCGTCCCGCTTTGTACAGTTCGATTGCGCGACGGTGTGCGGCCCAGCGACGACGGGCGGCTGTACGGTGCGCGTGGGAGAGCTCGAGCTGTTCGGGCGTGCGCGACATTTCGAGGAGATGTCGCATGGTGTCTGTGAAGTTGGACGAGCGCCAGAGATACGTCGCGCCTGGCGTCCAGTACTTGGTCTCTGGTCCGCGCTGGACGGCGTCGCCGGTGTACGTGAGCGAGTCGACGTTGCCCTCCTCGGGCAGTGGAATCTCCTTCGCACTCTCTATAGACAATATATCAGCACCTAGCCAGGCTGAGATGTAAGAGATTACGGACCTGCGAGATCTACCATGTACCGGATCGAGTACGTCTTGCAGCGCGGCGGGCGGCCAGCAGCGCGCCCCTCTGCCGTCTGGGTGCACGACACAAACGTGCGCTCGTCGACGGTCTCGCGCTTGGAGGGCTTGCTCGGGCCGGCCGATATCATCCTGCTCATAGTCGCTCGAGGTGAGGTGGCAACAGTGGACAAGAGCCGGATTGGGCCGAGAGCTGACTCGTCCCTTGTTCTCCTCCCAATTCCAACTCGCGTCACTGTCACATCGAAATTTATGGAACCTTCGCGTCTCTGGAATGCTTCGTGTTCTCGCTGCAATAAACGCGTCGCGCCCTCTGCCGCGGTGACCTTATGGACGATTTCTGCGATGAATCCTCCTGATCTACATCTTGGTACATGGGCATTGAACTTACCCAAACCTCACTGAAACCTCGAGGCCCCATGTTAGAATCGCATGCTGCAATACGCGCTCTGGATCGAAACGTGGCAGATCGATATCTTCTACGTTTGAGGGACGAGAACGAGAATTGTTATCCCCGCCTCGCGACAGCGTCGACTAAGAGATCGCAAGAGCCTGTGCTCTGGAACTCCTCCTGATTCTGGTCTCGTATAGCCCGCATGCATCACCCGCGATTGACGACAAAAGGTCGCGCTCGACGAGCTCGAGAAGCGGGAATGGCGCGCGCGCCGCGAGTGGACCCAGATACCCGCGTTGGCCTGCTCAACGTCAACTCGATCGCGACAGCAACGAAGCTGAGCCGCGTAATACCACAGAACTCGCGCGCGGGCGGACAACACACATCGTTCCCTTCGGAACCCTTGCTTCAAGTCGACCGAGTCCGCAACCAGACTTTCGCGCCTGCATGACCTACCCATATGGTACGTGCCACCCGCCGTCCACAAGGTCTGGCTAACTGTGGATCCATAGACACTCCCAGATCCGAGCAACCATGCATCTCGCAACCGTCCATATCAGCATGTCCATATTCCTCGGCGAGCCTGCCCCAGACCGCAGAATCTGTGACGATACCTCACTACATCCAGTGCGATCTGGAGACAATCCACCCTACGATGCGTAGCAAAGACAGGTCCTCGACCTTCAGGACACACATTGCGTCGTCCAAGGAGATTGCCATCGCAAACGTCGCACGCTACGCTCGCCAGGGTGCGTGCATCCTCTCGGATGGGTCTGGCTACGAGGGAGGAGTAGGGGCGGCCGCGGTGCTCAAGACCGACGCCGAAACACAAGTTTGACGGGTGCACCTTGGCCCGCTCGACTCGCATACGGTGTATGAAGGCGAGGTGGCAGGTCTGGCACTCGCCGCCGAGATCGCGCAGACGCTCCCGCCGACCGTACGGAAGGTATACTTCCTGCTTGACAACCAGGCAGCAGTACGGGCGGTACGGAAACGCAAATGCCGGTCTGGTCAGCTCCTCGTCGACGCGTTCCACAGGGAGCTGGGCAAGCTCACCCGCGTACGCCGACGTCTCGACATCCACATCGCGTGGGTCCCGGGGCACTGCGACGTACACGGTAACGAGCTCGCCGACGAGCACGCCAAACGAGCTGCGCAGGGCGACGACACAGGGACGGCCGTGCGCACACTGGCCAGCCCACTTCCGCGCAGCGCGGCTGCAACGCGTGCGGCATACAAACATGCTGTCGCAGCGCAGCGCGCAGCGTGGTGGGCTGCATCGCCCGCGTCTGCGAAGCTACGACACGTAGATGCGGGCGCGCCGGACGCGCACATCCGTAGACTGTTCAACAAGTTGCCGCGGCGCGCGGCGAGCATTCTGACGCAGCTCAGAACGGGGCACATCGGTCTGAACGGGTTCCTAGCGCGAATCAAGGCCGAGCCGTCACCACGCTGCTCGGTCTGCCACGTACCAGAGACGGTCACCCACTTTCTACTTCACTGTTCCCGCTTTAACCATGCACGCCACACCCTCCGCACACGCTTGAAACGTCCCTTATCCTTATCCTTTCTATTGAACAAGCCCAAATCCCTCCCTGCCCTACTTCGTTACGTCCGCGACACAGGTCGCTTCCCAGATTACTACGACGACTTAGTTACCCTACCGCCGTTACACACCAGACCTTAGCCCGAGTCTCCACTTCGTCATCTCGAGTGTATCCTAAACGCCGCCACGTCTCTTTTCGTCCACGGCCTCTTTCGGGATCCCTCCCCTGTCCACCCGCTGTTACTTGGCTTGTCCCGCAACGCTACATTCTCCCGCCCTAAGCACTATTCACATGTATATAGTCCGACATAAGCCGCTGAAGCGGCTTCATGGACTTTAATGGAACTCAACAACAACAACAACAACAACAACAATCCAGTGCGATCAAGAATGGTTTCGCGGGGCACACATCTGCTCGTGGCACGACGAGATCGCGTTCCCTAGGAAAGGCTATGGCCCTGAGTCGTTCGTCACCTCCGCTCTTCCTCAACAATGCAAAATCTGCGCAGAAGACGATGCTCGCAAGCCACGTCTGAAGGACAGTGGAAAGGCAGAGTACACATTCCGCGTTGGTCGCAGCAGTGCACGTTCCGCTCGTCCACGGTCGAAGGCGCACGAGGACGAGAAACGATCCTATGCTATGCGAGGTACAGTATCAAGAACCGTCCATGCAACGAGATAGTATAAGATCACGCGCCTCGATAACTTCACGTTATTGACAATGGCTCATCAACCCGCACTGCTGCATGACGAGGCCCGCGAAGTCTAACCTCGTCCACAAATCGAGAAGCTGGCCCCATAGGTGACCTATTTGATTGATGGCGGCGAATGATCGAGAAAAAGTGGGAGCGTCGGAAGATGGAGGGACGAGGTCGTGGTTCAGAACTCCGGACTGCCAGATCCTCAGCGCATCGTAAGTAGCTTGCTTCAGGATTCTGTCTTTCTCTAACTCTCGGAGTGTCAATGAGCGTCAATGAGCTATCTATATTTTGCTGAAGTACAGAAATTAGCGCCACGGCAGGAGGTTCTTCAAGAAGTTCCTTCGCCATGGGCGGCGGCGAAATTTGGGCTCTCCCTTCCACGAGTCCCATCTGGAAAAGTGTGAGAATAGAGCGGTGACGAAAGACGTGCAATTCACCGGAGGTTGACAGTCAGAGCTACGTCGAAAGACTTCAAATAGTTACCGAGGAGGAAAGCTGCGACGTTCCACGTCTCGACCTCGGTATCGTCGAAAGCACCCCAGAGCTCTATAGCGCGCAGTTCTCGAGCGTAGTTCTTCCAAGTGGGGAGACGAATCTTGATGAACTCGGCGAACAGAAGGACTACACGGCGTGTAGGGCGCCATGGCATGTCGTTATTATCGTTGATATCCCATTGAGCGCGGATACCGCGGATAATCAGAGTCTCCAGCTTCGGAGGAGGTCGTTGCATCGATATGAGCAGGGCCCCACTAATGTCCAGAAACCGCAGGGACGCCAACGAGCCCGACTGGAAGTTGACACCCCCCTTGAGACCGTGAATAGTACATCTCTCCAGAGCGTGCGCGCAGTCCGCAAAGATATCATGCGGCACAGAGGGGACCTGTTGCGGCAGTGATGGACTGTACTGAATACAGGAGCGCAACTCGATCGTCTTCAAGTTTGGAGCGTGCTGAAGGACATGGGAAAGCCATTCGGGATGTACTATGCAGAAGACAAGTCGCAAAATTCGAAGGCGAGAGAATTGGAGCGTGGAATGTAAGCTTAGTTCGTCGCCGAGCGAATATAAAGAAAGCGAGAGCTCCTCGAGATGTGGAAGGAACGGATCCAAGACAGAGCTGCCAGGAATCGGAAGGCATGCCTTCACGTCCTCGGGGTCTTTCGGCGGAGATAGATGAGAATGCCCGAGCGAGAGGCTCGTTACGCGGGGGGCACATTCCATCAGGCCCGTAAAGCGCTCCAAGTCGCTTGCCGCCCCGAAGAGATGGACGTCCGTTGCATGCGTGCATAGGGCAATTATCCGGTCGACCGCAGATTCGAAGTCAATCCACTTAGGGCCAGAAACAGACTGGACACTGGTACGCATCATGCGGAGATTGTCATCGAGGTAGGGAAGGCGCGAAGCGGACGGCGGCAAAGAGAAACGGCGCACGAGATTAGCGAGCGCTGGGCGAAGAGTGAGGGTGCCGGCGAAGCAAACGCAGCTGTGGTCGGAAAATAACCAGACGCAAGAATAGAGCACCTCCATCGCGGCGCCGTGCCACGCTCTGCATACGCGCGCTAGAGCCCTAACGTTGCGCGTTGGTGGATACAGCCTTTTGCGAGCAGAGGACCACTCGTCTAACCCGAAGCGGCCGCGCTGGTGGAGCAAGGAGAAGATGCGTAAGAGCACTTCCTCAGGAAGAGCTATCGCAAGGCTGGGCGAAGAACCTGTAATAATAATGTAACAGTCAGATCTGTACTCATATGGAATTGACGAGCGATGAAAGGAAGCATAGGTAGGCTTAGGCGAGGGTGAGTCTGCTGGGCACTCTGCACGAACCAGCCTCCGCTTCTGTGCCCACTAAGATGCACGACATTGTGCACTACACACAAGAATGATATAACATAGAAAGATGGTATCAAGGAGTCGCGACACGGTTGTGCGAGCGTGTTCAAGCGTTCGCAAGCAGGGAAACATCGACCAACGCACCTGGAGAAATACGGAGCAGCGTCTTGGCTATTTTCGACCATCCAGAAAGTCGGAGCGCGCCCGACGACGCTTTATTTGCCATGCCTGGCAAGAACGAGAAGTGATTCGAAGACGAGGCCGATTACCGCGCTTGTGGGTATGTTGGTTCAAGGCGAAGCCGCGCCGCGCCACTGCCACTGGACTCCGACCAACACGTCGAACGAGCCTCGACAATCGGTGCTCCTCCCGCTCTAGTATTTCTCGCACATTTTCTGCCAGATCTCGGGATGGATTACAGTAGCTATAATTTGCTGCAAAGTTCACATTGGCGGCATCACAACAACAATTTCTCGAACCAGTTCTGTCGCCGCGGAGGGCGACTCGGAGGAACTGGATCCTTCCACCTAAAGTGCGTCAGAGCCAGGAAACACCGAATGAGGGTGACTTACTCGACGCTGATTCTCAGAGATACGTGCAAAGACTTCATGAAGCTGTTGAGGAGAAACGCCGCGGTTGTCCATGTTTCCACTACTTCGTCGTTGCCGGGAACCACGGCCCAAAACTCAACGGAGCGCAATTCCGGCGCGCAGTTCTTCCAAGCGGGGAGACGGTGTTTGACAAGGGCGGTGACAGAAATAACCGTGCTGCGATATTCGCTGAACGATGTCTGGGACCAAGGATCCCGTGGCATTAACCTGCCGTGTATGTCCCACACGGGAATGATGAGAGTGTCCAAGTGCGGTGGGAGCAGCTCCATCTCAGAGAGTAGGACAGAGGTGATTTCGAGAACACGCAAAGACGTCCAGAAAGCAAGTGAGCCCAATTTCACGTTTCGACTCAAACTATGGATAATGCACTTCGTCAAAGCCTGCTCAGGGCAGTTCGCAAAGGCGTCGGACGGGACGAGAGGGACAAGTCCCACTGTAGAGATGCACAGGAAGTTATCCCGCCAGTCGAAAGTTTTCAGGTTCGGGGCACAGATCAAGACGTTGGAAAGCCATTCGACTCGCACACAGCATCTGGCCAGCCGTAAAGTCCTCAGCGCGGAGAATTGCGGAAACTGAGTCAAGAAAAGCTCGTTGTCACCGAGCGGGTCACCGAGCGAAAAGGTGCAAAGTGAGAGGTCCTGAAGATGCGGAAGCTGTGCATCCACCTTGTTGTTGCCGGGAATCAGAAGGCGGAACCCGCTGAGGTAGAGGATTGGAAAGAGGTGGTCGGACAGGCTTTGTCTCTCGAGGAACAGGCTCGTTACGCGAGGGATGCAAAGCATTAATCCCGTGAACTTGTCGGGATCATCTCCTGCCCCAAAGAGATGCACGTCCATCGCATGCATACAGAGATGGAGGATTCGGTCTACGGCACGCTTGAGGTCGATCCAGAGGGGGCTAGAAGTCTTGCGAACGGAGCGACGAGTCATGAGCGTTTTCAGGTCGATATGAGGAAGTCTTGCAGCCGAGCGCGGTAAAGCGAAGCGCCGTACAAGCGAAGCGAGTGCCGGGCGTCGAGCCAGCGTTTCGGCAAACTGGATGCAGCGATCTTCGTCGTGGAGCCATGCGCAGGAGTAGAGTACCTCCATTGCAGCGCCGTGCCATGCACGACACACGCGCACCAGGTTCCTGACATTCTGCGTCGGCGCATACGCAGCAGTATGGGATATATGAAACCACCCATAATCGTCGATTCCGAAGCGTGCGCGCTGGTGCAGCAGAAAGAAGATCCGCAAGAGAACCTCTGGCGGAAGCGAGGCGGCGAGGCTATGACGAGCAACTGGAAACCAACAATCGCAAAGATAGTGAGCGCCGCGTTCTCTCGAGCGAACGGGTCAACAAATAAGAGAGGAAGGACACGGTCCAGCGCCATTTGCGCATCCGCCACGACTGGGACTGGACGACAGGCGCAATCTCCCATGCGGCTCTTGCAACCTTGACCAAGAAGACTGCCTTCAGGCTACCCCAGGATGCGTCGTGTGCCTCAAGATGGCGTACTTGCAATGAAGGACAAGGGCGATTCGAAAGCCAAAGGGACATACCTGCGCTGGAACGATCTAGACGCAACAAAGACTTGGCTCTCGCAGATAGTTTCGCCATTCTCGGTGCGTCAAGCCAATAGAAGTGGTCGCAGCCGGTATGTGAAACGCACTGAAGCGCGGGCGGATGGACGAGCTTGCGAGGGTGGTGGTTCGAGGAAAAGGGAGGAAATGTCACCGGACTCCGCCTACCGCGTCCGTTGCACACCCAACCCCCTTCTAAAGCAAAGATACTGCAAATTAGAATCACAGAAGGACATACAGTTTCTACATCGACGCTGGTCTTATACTAGAATACATTACGCCAAAGCAGCCTGTCTACAACCCGTTTTCTCCATACGCGGTTATGCACTTCTTCCTGAACGTCTAAGCCCAGCCTAAGAGTCTGGTAAGCTGATCGCGTCTTCCAATAGCATGAAGGTTCATACCAGACGTTCACCACCAGCGACACGTCCCACGTGCTGAGAAATCCATGCAACAGAAACGCCGCAATCGTCCATGTATCGGCCCCGTTCTTGTCGAGTAAGTCCCACAGCTGAATGGTGCGCAAGTGCGGGGCGTATAGTTTCCAGACGGCTAGCGAATGTTTGATCCGCGCGGCGACAGAATAGATTATCTTCTGCGCCTCGCGCATGCCTGTCCCGAAAGGTGAGCCGTCCAGATCGCGAACATCGTATAGTACGAGCGTATGCAGTTGCGGAGGAGGATACTCAAGAGTATATAATAGCCTCGTGGAGATCTCTAGGACGCGGAGAGAAGAGAACAAACACATATCGCCGAGTGTGTTGGCAGCGGAACGGTTGGAAGAGGAATATTCCTCTTGCGCCAATGTTAACTTCGTGAGCGCGTGAATTCGAGGTGCCACCAGATCGCTGATCGTGCATTGAATCTCCTGGTCTAGTGGAAGGAAGTAGGTGTCACACCAGTCGAGCGCTTGCAAGTTCGGCGTATTGATGAGGAGGTTCATAACCCACGAACGCGCCACATGGCACAAGATCAAGCGCAGCGAGAGTAGGCACGAAAAGACAGCGGTCTCTTCTGTATCGAGAATATACTTGAGCAACGTAAGCTCTTGCAGATGGGCGAGGTGCGGGCGCAGGATGGGCGAAGGAAACTGCAAACGAGTCTCGCCAAGCCGTGGAGGAGCATTCGTGGAGTAGGACGCCTCCGTTCTACGAAGAGATAGTTTCTGAATGCGTGGGATGCATTGCATCAAGCCCGTGATAGCCTCTGGCTCGCCAAGATCGTCGCACAATCGCACGTCCGTCGCGTTTACACATAGAACGACAATCTGGTCGACGGCGGACTTGACGTCTTTCCACCGCGGGCTGAGAGGGTTCCAACTGATGCGTTTCTCCAGGGTATGCAAGTCCAAGTGCGGGAGGTAGCTTGTAGACTCGGGGAGGGAGAAGCGGCGGACAAGATACGCAAGTGCCGGACGGGCGACCAGGGTATTGTTGAACAAAATACAAGTCCTTTCGTCCGCCAGCGGTATCGAACAGTAGAGTACCTCCGTAGCGGCAGCACTCCACGAGCGGCACACCCTAGCGACGGCGTGCAGGTCGCACGTGGGTGGATACGGCAAATCTAATGAATGGCGCGAGTGAGAATCGTAGCCAAAGTGACCACGTTGATGTAAAAGACGGAATATGCGCAGTTGTACCTCCGGCGGTAGCGAAGCAGCGAGATTGCGAGAGTTGTCCCCGACGCGACGTCGGCGCGAGTGGTCGGACACGAGGTTCTGGAACCTGACCAGACAAGAAAACGAGGCGCCACAGAGCCACCATGCAAAGACCAGTGGGAGTACGACGAACAAGAGGCCGTATACTATGAGTGAAATTACCGCTCGAGCGACGAGATAGAACGGGCGCAGCAGCTCTAGAATCGGCATTGACAGCCACGACGAGAGCATAAGAACGGCAAGAAAGAGAAGCAGCAGCAGAAGCGGAAGACGGGTCCGTCTCCGCGTGCGCATCTGAGGCCGTAGTTCGCGATAAGTGGGACAGTCGGGAACAAGAGGGGTTGCTCGGAGTTCCAAGGCATTCGGACCGACGCCTTATCCCGCTCGTCGTCTCCATTCTGAGCTTAAAAGTGAAGCTCGCGTAGC
Source organism: Exidia glandulosa HHB12029 (assembly GCA_001632375.1). NCBI lineage: Eukaryota > Fungi > Basidiomycota > Agaricomycetes > Auriculariales > Exidiaceae > Exidia > Exidia glandulosa. The sequence continues at coordinate 150,343 of KV425906.1, forward strand.
ATATCGCGAACCTCGATGATACATCGGCAATGATAATTGCTGGTTGATTACGGTATTTATGCGCGTTGGTGTCGTGGTGCGCGGCCGAACAGTACCTACTAAACTATGGTATGCAAAAACACAGGTCTAACTAAACCTCCAGCCGTAGGCCGTAAATCCCACACACAGATATCGATGGTATACAACCCCACCAAATTAGTTCCACGCGATTTGCGCGAACCGACCAAACACCTCGTTCGTCGCGAGGCTCCCGTACGGCTGGACCATGCTCTGGTCGAACATCGTCGAGCCCGCGAGCTGGTTGAGCACGGTGATGACGGAACTCTCGATGAAGTCGAGCATGATCACGTCGATGGTGGCGTCGTCGGACACGCCCTCCGGTGCGGGTGAGGCGACGAAGTCCGGGTTTTCCTCGAACGGAGCCGGCGCGTGGATGGTGTCATCGCCGACGCCGGGGCATGTCTTCAAACGCTCATTGTCAGCGACAGAGTCAGGAAACAAGACGAGAGAAAAGAACACACGTCGGTCGTTACGTATCCGAGCGTCAAGTTCTGGCTCGGCTTCACGTTCAGCGCCTCGCCGCGTCTATACATATCGCGCGTCCAGGCATTGAAGATCGCATCGACGTCGCCGCGCTCGTACGCGCCAACATGGGCACCACGGCGTGCCGTAAGAGAACGCTTCGACGGGAGACCCGAGCCGTTCAGGCCGTCAACGAGCTTCTTGGCGAGGCCGAGCGGGACGTTGGGCAGGAAGAGGAATTTGTCGTCAAAGGGCGAGACGATGAACTGGTCGTTCACAGTGAACGGCCCCTAAACGCGCGAGTGTGAGCGCAGAATAGGGGGAGAGGGGGCACACGCACGCTGAAGAGGTCGAAGCGCTGCGAGCCAGAGTTGGCGAAGACCATACTCGGAATCGACGCGCGCTCCGGGAAGGCAGCCTTGAGCGTTGTCGGCAGGACCTGCATCGCAACCCATTCTCAGCGACAGACCCGCAATTCTATAAGCAGACCGTGGCGCACGTCGTTGATAAAGAGCGTGACGACAGAGCTCGGGTCGGGGTAAGCGACTCTGTTAAACGACGAGCCGTCAGCGCAAGCAAGGTACGATGAGGACTTGGCAAACGTACCGGCTCAGGAAGAAATCTTGCGGCGCAGTACCGAAGGGCACGGAGAGGTTGAACTTGGTCGCGACCGCCGCCATGCCCTTGGTGATCTGGGAGCCAAGAGGGGTGTCGAAGAAGAGGTTCGTCGAGTGGAATTTGTATCTGTAACAGGGGTAAGACACCGACGGAGAAGCCGACGCGAACGACGCACGTGGCGCGGTTGGGGTCGAGGTAGCGGCGCGAGAACTGCAGCGGCTTCGTGCTTCCCTTCTTGTCCAGGTTCACGCTCATCCACCCACTAAAAACAGCGTCAGCGGATCGACGTCCAAGAGCAGCAACTTGCCGACGCACACAGTCTCCATGTAACGTCCAGCTTGGATGCCGACCGCGCGATCCTCGAACACAGTGCAGTCTCGGATATGCGAGTGACCGCCGAAGACGACGATTGGGGTCGTCTTGTGCACCGCGCGGATGGCGGAGATGACGACCGGCCAGTTGTCCTTCTGCAGAGGCATGTGGCCGGCGAGGAGGAAGAACGCGGGCTCCTCCCGTAGCGAGTCGATGAACCATTGCTCCTTGACCATGTCCGCTACAGGCTGGACGATTGTGCCCTCTACCAAATAGCACACATCGATAAGTATACTGCGAAAGAATGAATAGTACGAGAGAGACAAGCACGCACCGTCGTTGCCAGTGAAGTCAAAGAGGACACCGTACGCGGTGACTTTGCGTCCCAACAGCGTCTTGAACTTGGCGAAGCGCGAGCCAACGGGTACGGAAGTGGTAGTTCCCGGGACGGTGATGTTGACGTTCGAGGTGAGGTAGCGACCCTTGAGCTTGGGCGCGAAGTTCTTGTGCATGTCGAGCGTGTTGTTGAAGATGTAGAGCTCGTGGTTGCCGATCGCCATAACGTCGTACGGCAGCTTTTCGATGAACTTGTT
>KV425906.1:162005-178779 GCA_001632375.1 Exidia glandulosa HHB12029
CCCGTCTTGCTACTGGTCTTGCCACTTCTTGTGGGGAGCATGATAATCAACGGTTACTACGAGTTCTCCTATAGAGCACAGAACTTCTTATCCGATACAAGGCGTCGCAGGAGGTATGGCAACAACTCCCGCAATGCGGCTGCCTGCCTCCCGCCCGAGGTCCAGCTCCGCATCTTCCGCTTCCTCTTACAGCGTGGGCGGTTTGGAGTGGGGGTCCCTTCTTGGTGGAGGCAATACACACGGCCAGATACACCATCGCGCGATTTAAAGAGCGCTGTACGCGTGTGCCGCACATGGCGCTATGCTGCTGAGGAGATCCTTTACTCGCACATCATCCTATCGAATGACACGCAATGCCTGATATTTGCGGAGACGCTTGCTAAGCGTCCTGCACTGGCGCAGCTGGTCAGGGGATACGCACTTCCTCCCTCCGCAGCGACGACGGCTTATCTCACACCGGAGGCTGCGACCTCACGCAGCGGCAGGCACTGGCTCCCTATAAAAGTGGCCATCGACAGGATTGTCGTGCTGTGCACTCAAGCAACAGATGTGCAACTTTGTGGATCGCTTTGCCGTTCGGAACATATGCACGGCCTATTCGAAGTCACGACGAGACCCACGCTCCGGCGTCTAGCTATCGCAGAGCGTAGTCCATGCGAAAGCTTTGGACAAGAGAGCCCGCAGCATCCAGCCGTCTTCCCCGCGCCTTCTCTACAACAGCGACTTTACTTCCTTCAGGAGTTGCACCTGGAAGACTGTGATCTGGAACCAGGTAGCGCATCCTGCTTCCCAAGTCTGCGTGCTCTCGTGCTCGTGCGTTGCGGCATCTGCTATACGTGGCTGGTCAGCGTCTTCCATAACGCACCCACCCTTCAGGCAGTATGTTGGGACGAGACATGGCTCAGAGGTACCGTGACTGTCGATCGCGGTAATATCTTCGAGGGGTTTGAGCATCGAATGTCGAAAATCATGCTCAACTACACGTACAAGCGTGAGACGCAACACATCCTTCTAGGCTCGATGCTGTCGTTCACCCGCTTGCGATCTTTTGAATGCACCGCGCGGATCCTTCTCTCTATGTGCGAGCCTCCGCCCCTTCTCGAAGAGCTCATCGTCACCAAAACATGCGAGCATCGGGACAGTCTCTACGCGTTGAATCCAGCACGTGCGCAGCTGTTTACAGTTGTGTCGTACCTCAGGCTCAGCATACCCGTTTGGGCATCTGGCGCAGCGCCCTTTCTGACGCATGTCTATCTCTGGGATAACGTCGACTCGGAGATCGTCAGCCTTGTAGCGTTGTGGACGGTGGCGGGCTATATCTTGGCGCAGTCTCTGAAGCCGTGCAATGTGGGACTTCGTATCAACCTGTAGTACGTATCCAGTATCGAGTGGACGCTTTGGCCTAACAACTCGATTCAGCTTGGGGGATTTCAAGTTGGCTGAGCCGGTCGATGCCCTCGCGACCAAAAAGCGTATGAATACTCTGCTTTGGCGCAACTTCATGTGATTTGTACCTATATCGAATAGTCGTACACTGTTACGGCCTTCGGACGCCGATGCTGGTAACACGAATACGTGAATTTCGTTTATGCAGCGTACCTTATCGTCTTCGGGTTTGAATAGGGCCCTCCTGGGCCGTTGATCACTGCCTGCGGCGCGAGCAATGGGTACGGACATTGGTGAACTTTGGAGACGAGGCTTCCATCCTGCTCCTCACACATGTACATTGTTGTTCTCCGCAAGGGGACGTTCGAGAGTCCGGATTTTCCACCTTTACTAACAACTACGCGGGGATCTGATTCCACGCACACGCCCCCTACCCCGCCACACTGACGCTGCACTGCACCTAACGACTGTGCACGAGTTCAAAGGCATTGATGGGGCGTGTGCGTGTGTGTCTGTGTGTCCTTGGCGCCTTCACTGCAAAGTTCATCGTCTTGTCGTTAATTAGAGACGGCTGTCAGTCCCAAACTGCGAAATACTTACGATGCTGTCGAATAAGCAAACTCTCTACAATGGACCAGACTTATGGAGCAGTATCACCAGTAAGAATACAATATCCGTGCCACCGGCAGGTCCGCTACGAGTCTGCGACTCCAGGAACATTCCTGAATACTGTCCGCACTTTGTTCAGGACTCTATCTAAGCCCACCCCTACCCCGAGCAGGACGCCAACATCAACAGCAAGCAGCGCCGCGCATGCAAGCATGAGGCGTGGCGCAAATACCTTCCACACCATCAGGTGACGGCGCAGCGCCGCCGCCGACACTGCCGCGCCTAACAGGAGGCACGAGAAATACAGCATCACCCCCAGCGCTGCGCGCGTGGCGTTGCGCTCCGTCTATATTGGTGCTATCAGTGTGGAAAGGTCATTGAACGCAAATCAACGCACCTTTGCGAGACCGCGCGGGCCGGCACACCATGCGCCGATGAGCGCGCTGCCCATGCCACCAAGCACGACGAGCGGACCAAAGGTGCTGATGGACACCATGAGAGGAGACCATGGGTACACCACGCTGCGCGAGAGCACAAACGCCGTTTTCCACTGGATTGACTGCAGTGTCGCCTGATGGCCCGTCCCGAAGAACGCGAGCTGCGCCAGAAGCGCGACCGCCGCGACTTCACCAAACCGAACCTCGGTATCCGGTTCGGGGACTGGTGTCGCGGGAGGTTGCTTGCCCGATAAAGCGGCCAGAGCAGCCTGCGCGGCTTTAGGCGTGCGCATGGCGCGAACGTCGCGCGAAGAGTCGACGATCTCTATCCATGCAAAGAGCGCCGCGAACGCAAGGAGGAGCACGACCTGTCCGCTGATCTGCGTGCTTGTCCACAGCGGAACGACACCCGCGAGCATGAAGAAGAGGAGGTACGGCGCCCCAACGGCATTCGCAAAGCCCAACACCTCAACTCGAGTTCCGTCACGGCGCACCTCGATGCACAGCGGCCCGTACCACCAGAACGCCATACCACCAACCAGCGTGACGAGCAGCGATAGTCGGACCAGAATCGTACGCGCGAGGCGGATCCATGACGGGGCGTCCTGCGCGGAAGATTCGAGGTACTCAAGCACCCAGCACGCTGACCCCACAAGCAGCGCACCGCGGACGACGTACGCCAGGACAAAACGCATCGGTCCGCCGTCGCTCGCACTGATCGCCAAAACCCGCCTGACAAGTTCTGGAAGAACAAGGGCTGCGAGAGGCGAGAGCACGAGCGCGAGGAGCGGCGGGGCCTGTGAGCCGCCCGTGGCGTAGTATGTTGGCGTGCAGTACGGCGCCTGCTCCTCGCGACAGACGGTGCTGACGCTCATAAGACGCCCGCACGCCGCCAGGACCAACGAGAAGCCTAATATGCGGTTGCGCATCCGTGCGTCGGGCGAGAGAAATGCGACGAGGATGGATGGAGCGGTAGTAGAGAGGAGGAAGAAGAGGGACATGCGGTCTTCCCATAGAATAAAGGAGTTGGAGAGGAGCGATATGGTGTGAAGGCCTACAGGGAGGGCAGACCACGATAGCGAAAATGATAGCTGCCCAGATCTGACTGTGGAAACGAGGAGCACGAAGCAGAACAAGCAGCTCCCAAAGAACAGTGCGACGTGTCCCGGTACAACATCTTTGCTGTCGAAAACTGCCCACGTAGAAGCGAAGACGAAAAGACCACTAAGCACAGACGACGCGGCCGCTGTGATAAGCTCTTGATCTTCCACGCGTGCGCTGCGTAGAAACAGGGCGATACCAAGGATGGTGCTGAGGGCGATGATGCTGAGACCAGCAAACATCAGGCCCATGGTGAACTGCGCCCACATTGCTCTGCACGCTTCGAGAGCAAGCCGCGTAAAGCGCGCTCGGTCTGCCGACGAGCGGGCGGACCTCCATGCGCCAGACAATGTCTCCCAAGACGCGTCGAGCTCGTCACCTGACGCGCTTGCGCGATACTCCTTCAAATACTCCCATATCTGTTGCGCGTTAAGCTTCAACGCGTCGTCTAGCCGGTCGCCAAACAGCTCCGGGATGACCGTACCGAGGTTGTTGAAGGGGATAGGCAGACCCAAGAGTAGTGCAAGCGAGGGCACGAGGTCGATCTGCTGCACGAGCCTGTGTTCGTACTGCGCGCCAACAAAGGGCGTCGTCTGTGCGAGATACTCGGGCGGTGGGCTGGATGAAAGCGGGAGAGACTTCGAGTAGATCCAGAGCGCAGCGCTCGTTTCGCGCGCTCCGTCGCCGCCATGGTCGCCCTTCTCGTCCATACCGTGGTCACCCATGACGACAAGAAGGGTGTTGTCATCAAGGGCATTGACGACCCTCCGCAAGACATCATCCATCTGCGCGAGCTTGTCGCGCATTGCGGTGTTGTCTGGCCCGACGCGGTGCCCGACATGGTCGACGCCCAGGAAATGACCAATCGCGACGTCCCAGTGCGGTGCACCGGGTTCGAGTACGGGGAATATATTGGCTATGACGCCGTTGTCCACGGTATGCAGGTCCTCGACGTTGAACGAGTCGAAGGGGAACTTGCGCTCAAACGCGGTAGGATAAACCGTCAACCACGTGTCGTCGCCCATGAACACCATCCTACGCCGCGCACGCGCAAGCTGGACGATGAGCGAGTCCTCCGTGATCTCGCTCCCGCCGAAGTTGGAGCCCATGTCGACGAAGGTGGAGAGCGAGCCGGTTGTAATTCCCTTAATGCGCTGGAGCGTCGTCGTAGGAGGGTCGACAAAGCTATGGTATAGAAACGAGCGATCTGGCTGGCTCTGGGAGAGCTCGCGCGGCAGAGTCAGGACATTATGGTGGAACGGCGAGTGCGGTTCTGGTGGGTGCGGCGAGACGAAATCAAAGCGAAGCGCGTCGATGATGAGGACAACGGCGCGATTGTGGGTCGCGTTGAGCGTGCATCGGCCGTCTGGGCATAAGCTGACGCGGTCCAGCGCGCGTCTGGAGAGCAGAAAGCCGCGACAGAACAGGAAAATGCCCGCGACGTGGACCAGCGACAGCGAGAGCAAAAGATAGATCGAGCGCGCCATTACACGCGACGTCTAGGAGGGATGGCAAGTCTGAGTCGGCGACGTTTATCTCGACGCGCACATGGCGGTCCAAGTCGTCGGCCGCGGTGATGGACAGAGGCAAGCGTGTAAGCGCCCGACACGGCGCGAAGCAGCTTCGAACTGGTCTCGTAAACAGATCTTTAGGAGAGTTCGAGCGCGCGCGGCGCATCCCTGTAATACGTGATATCCGAGCACTTCTGCAGCAGTTTATTGTACATTCATAGGACGCCGCGCCACAGCAAGCGATTGCGGACTTCCCTACGCGCAAGCTTGCGGCGGTATTTCTTCTCCAAATCATGCGATAATCTCAAAAGAAGAATTTGATCAGTAGACGCCCCAGAGTCATCGTGCGATGGGCTTACTCGACGTTTATCTTCAGGGTGACATTCCAGGGAGTCAGGAAATCGTTGAGCAGCACAGCCAATATGTTCCACAAAGGCAAAATGCCGTCATCGACTGTATCCCACAGCTCGATACGAGACAAACTCAACGCCCCGCCGTATCTCCAATATGGCAGCCAATATCTTATGCGTGATACCACGGTGAGGAGTTGTTTACGAGCAAGCACCAAGTCACGCTGTGCAATGTAGTCGCCGCAGACCTTCGTAACAATCAAAGTCTCGAGTTGTGGAGGTAGTTCCTCGGCCGTAAGAAGAGCAGTCGCCGAGCATTCGAATGTCCGCAGATTGATGAACCCGTACATCGGTCCTATGTAGACCAGGCCGATGTGCCATGTATCAAGGACACATCGCGTTAAACGGTGTTCATGTCCCAAGCATATCTGAGCAAGACATGGAGGAGCGGATCCGGGTGGGAAGTCACCTAGTGATGATTCGGACCAGACGAGTGTATGTAGGTCTCGTGAATGCTGCAGGACATTGGACAACCAGGCCCACCACAGGCGGCAGTAGTAGAGCTCCAATGTCTGTAGAGCAGCAAATCTGGGAACTCCTTCAGAGTTGAAGTCGCAGTGAAAGAATGAGAGTCGGGTAAGGTGAAGGAAGCTATTAGCAAGTGTTGGGTGAGGGAACACAACCGGCGAGTCCGGTACATCCTGTCCGAGTTTGATCTCGTCCAAAGGTAACACTTGGCCAATAGAGAGTCCCGTAAGGTGACGAGTACGACTGGCTTGAATGAGACCAGGTATGCAGTCAGGGCGTGCCAAATTGCCGCTCAACCGCACTTCGACTGCGCTGGTGCACAATGTACTAACTGTGTCAATGGCTGACTTGATCTCTGACCATGTTATATCACCGAGGTCCTCGCGGAACCGCGTCGTGGCCCGTCGTTTAGCCGTCGCGAATTCGGGCGTCAACCAGGCGATCGATGCCGAAGCTTCGTACGGAAGCGTGTACCGAGTAACCAAGCGTGCCAGATGAGGATGTCGCAAAAGTGTGTTGGAGAAGTCGATGCAGCGCCGATCATTGTCCAGATAAACATCATGATATAAGACTTCCGTCGCAGCGGCGTTCCATCCTCGACACACGCGCGCGACATATTGTAGGTCATGTGCAGACGCGTGCCTGACGGCGTAGCGGTAGTATGAATTGTGACAGCGGAAGCCGAATCTTCCCCTTTTGCGCAGCATATGGAAGATATGAAGCTGGATTTCGACGGGCAGAAGTACGGCTGCATTACGGGAATTGTTCCCGAACTTGGCGCGACGTAGAGTGTCGGCAATGTAGTCCTGTGTGCTAAATAGCACACGAAGCAAAAGGACGCCGCAGTAGCGAAGTCCGCCTTCTTGGATGAACACTCCGGTGACGCAACCGAACAGAGCCGAGAACCAATACAAGGCGATCATCTGGAGCAGGAATAGATACAACGTGAGGTGTACCAGCAGTTCTAGCACGCTGGTCGCAGTCTAGAGTGGAGGTGGCGAGTCGCAAGCGATAAGCTGGTGCAGCACAGATGGTGGACGGAGCCAAGAAGCGGTTCGGCTATGTGCGACTCGGAACCGGGCACCTCCACCGTGACAGCCAAATCAAGCGCCGTGATTGGACGTTAGACCTCGTGATTTCGTCTCGATTCTCAGGAGTAGACACATGCCAAGCTCGTACCCAGCGGTTCCACTCCGTTGCTCGCCCTAATCCCTCGGGCTGTAGTTACTTAGAAGTAGAAAGACGGAAACAGAAGAGATGACATAAGCGCGATCCGAAGAAAGTCCGTAAAAGTGAGAGGCGAGAACGAAAAAGTTCTCGCCTCTCACTTTTACGGACTTTCTTCGGATCGCGCTTATGTCATCTCTTCTGTTTCCGTCTTTCTACTTCTAAGTAACTACAGCCCGAGGGATTAGGGCGAGCAACGGAGTGGAACCGCTGGGTACGAGCTTGGCCACATGCATGAATCCGACGTGTCCCTGCGCAGTTGTGTGAGCAGGCTCGCGGCGCGGCGCGGGAGATCGGCGTACACTGTACAGGCCCCGCATGTGTGCACTCGAACCGTCGTTGTCGACGCGGGGCAAGCTTCGCTGCTGCGGGAGACGTCGCCCACCAGGATGCGCGCTTGCGCTTGAGGGCCGTTGCCCGTGCTCCGTCTCGTCGTCCTCGGCGGCGAGTTTGGCGTGCGTGTCCGCCAGTTCGTTCCCAGCAACGTCCGTGTGGCCGGAGACCCACGCGACATGCGTGCCGGCAGCGCATGAGACTTCTGACTTCGCGGTGAAAGGCGTCCACGAGGTATCGGCCCGGGTGATTTCTGCGCGCACGCACCGCTCTAGCTCTTCGAATTACTTTTTTGACTCGAATTACAAATTTGGCGCGACGATGCGCAGCGTCGCGAGAGATACATATCTCCCAGCTGCCACGGCGTCATATTCGCCATGACAGAGTAATAATGAGCCAGGGACGGTCCGGCTCTTTGCGGTCCTCCAAGTCCTGTTGCGATCAAGTCCGAATGACCCGTCCATATAGAGTTTTACATGATACCGAACACTTCTGAAGCAGTCTACCATACATTCATAGGACGCCGCGCCACAGCAAGCGATTGCGGACTTGCCTACGCTCGAGCTTCCGGCGGTATTTCTTCTCCAAATCATGCGATAATCTCCAAAGAAGAATTAGATTAGTAGACGCTCTAAACTCAAGGTCTGATGAGCTTACGCAATGTTGATCTTCAGGGTGACATCCCAGGAAGTCAGGAAATCGTTGAGCAACACAGCTAATACTTTCCACAAAGGCATGATGCGCTCATCGACAGTATCCCAGAGCTCGATGCGGGACAGACTCGGCGCCTCGTAGTGTTTCCAATAAGGCAGCCAATGTTTTATGAGTGACACGAAGTTCAGAAGTCGTGCCTCCAAGTCACGGCTAGTACCAAGCCGTACGTCGTAGTCGCCGCAGACCTTGGTCACGATCAGAGTCTCGAGCTGTGGAGGAAGCTCCTCGGCCGTGAAAAGACCGGTCGCTGAGCACTCGAACGTCCGCAGATTGACGAAGCCGTACATTGGTCCAATATAGGCCAGACGGGTATCAAAGACACATCGCGTCAAACGGTGTTCATGTTCCCAGCATATTTGGGCCAAAGACGGAGGGTATGATCCCGGTGGGTAGTCGCGCACTGACGTTTCGGTCCAGATGAGTGTGTGTAGGTCTCGCGAAGAATGCAGGATGTCGGACAGCCAGACCCACCAGATGTGGCAGGCGTAAAGCTCCAATGTCTGTAGCATCGGAAATCTAGGAGTTCCTTCCGAGTTGAAGTCGCAGCGGAAGAGTGATAATCGTGTAAGGTGGTTGAAGCACGGGCAGTTGCCCAACAGCGGGTCTGGAAACAGTACCGGTGAGGAGCCCAAAGGCCTGTCCGGTCCAATCCCATACGAAGGTCCCGCTTGACAAATAGACAACGCTCTAACGCGAGACGTACGACTAGCTTCGATAAGACCGGGTATACGTTCGGGATGTGCCAGGTCGCCGCGCAAGCGCACTTCAGCCGCACTGGTACACATAACAACTACTCTGTCGATGGCTGACTTGATGTCTAACCACCTCATGCTGCCTATGTCCCCACGGAGTAGGGCCGACGTCCGTCGTTTCGCCATGGCAGACTCGGGCGTCAACCAGGCTATCGATGCCGCGGCCTCATGTGGAAGCGTGTACCGAGTGACCAAACGCGCTAGCGCAGGACGCCGCATAAGTGTGTCGGAGAAGCTGATGCAGACTCGGTCACGGTCCAAGAACACATCGTGATACAGGACCTCGGTAGCAGCGGCATTCCATCCTCGACAAACGAGTGCAACCGATTGCAGGTCACGTGCAGATGTATACCTCACACCGTCATGGTAGTAGACATCGTAGTATAGGAAGCCGAATCTCCCTCTTTGGTGAAGCAGATGGAAGATGTGAAGCTGGATTTCGATGGGCAGAAGAACGGCTGCATTGCGGGAATTATTCCCGAACCTGGTCCGACGCAGGGAATCGGAAAGGCAGTCCTGTGTAGAACAAAGCCTTTCGTAAAGCGCAAGGATAGCGTAGTAGCAGAGTATGCCTCCCAGTAGGAACGGCGATATGAAGAGTAGAAGCAGATACCACGTCAACCGCACCAACTCTTCTAGCACGCTTCTGACGGTCCATACCCTTTCCATAATGCGTCCAGCTCAAGTTGTCTCGTCTGAGCGTAAGGACCTGCAGCCCGAGACGGAGCAGACGGCGCGAGGTGGAGGACGGAAGCAAGGAGCGGTCCGGCTATGTGCGACCTTACTTTCCCGGTCACCTCCACACTGCGGCCAACCCAGCTTAAGCGCCGTGTCCTGGTTGGACCTCAGAATTTCGTCTCAGATTCGAGGTGGTGTAGGCACATGCACGACTTCGGGATTATTTGCTCCCTCGTGAATCGCTTGATCGGAAGCACTCCAAATTACTTGTTTGACTCGAATTACAAAGTTGGCGCGACGATGCTGCGCATCGCGAGACATCCATCTCTCCCAGCTACCACAGCGTCATATTCGCTATGACAGTCGCGTTGGCGGCCGCCCTGGCCACTCAGACCGCTGAGGTCGCCGGGGTCGAAGTCGCGCGCGCGCTGTTCGGCGTCGTCCAGCTCATTGCAGAATCCGCAGAGGTACGCACATCCCTTGCTTGACCTCGCTTTGACTCAACGTTTACTCTGCAGAACGTTCGAGTGAACCGCGAATACGCGCTCGCGCTGGCTGGACGCATCAGCGACTTCGTTTCTATCGTCACGCTGGAACTCGCTCAAGACCAGACGGACGAATGGTTCTTTGCGTTGGAGAACTTTCGAATGTACGTGCGCGTGTATTATCAGCTGCGTTGTTCGTCAGTCGTTTACCTTCGCGTTGCAGGGTCCTCACAGACGCGTATAGCATGCTCCAAGAGCAAGAGGAGTCCAGCTACCTCGCGCAACTTCTATATCGTGAACGAAACGCTGCTCGTCTGAAGGATGTCTCTGATAGAATACGCGACGGCTTCAGCGTACTAATGGTGTGTGTATCTGTGCTACGTCGTCGCGCAACTGATGTTTCGGTAGCTGCAATCCCACATGGAGCTTCACAAGCTGGCTAACGCGACCCGCTTATCTGACAGCGAAGCTCTGGCGGAACTAGACTCCAACTATGTTGAAGCATCGAAGAAGGCAGCGCCACCTGCGTACAGCGACACGTCTGACGGTCCACGGATACCACCAGAACCGCAACTCTTCCTGGGACGCGCGGCAGAGACGACTCTCTTGGCGAACATGCTCGCCGGGCCATCTTCCTCGTGTCGTGTCGCGATACTGGGTGGGCCTGGAATGGGCAAGACTACGCTCGCCTTGACAGCACTCCATGCACCGCCGGTTGTCGCCCGTTTCGGTTCTCGACGATACTTCGTGTCCTGCGACATTGCTGATGGCCAATCCTCTGCTGGCGCTTCGTGTATCAAGCTTGTTGCGCGTTCGATAGGCGTCTTTGATAACTGTCGCGGCAAGGTGATGGAGAGGAAGATTGCTGCTCTGCTAAGCCGAGAGCCGAGTCTCTTGATCCTTGACAACTTCGAATCCGCGTGGGAAGCTCCTTTCCAGCGTGCAGACGCCGAGGAAGCACTCAGCTTTCTAGGCTCAATCGAAGGGCTTTCGATTCTGGTGACTCTTCGTGGTACTGAGCGTCCACATGGAGTCGAGTGGACGCTTCCGCATATACCTCCTCTCCAATCTCTCGACCGGAACGCGTCGCTCCAGCTCTTTCTCTCTCATGCGGATTTGCTTACTGCGGAGGAGGGAAGCTCGACTTTGCGGAAGCTCGTCGACCCCATGGACGGCGTCCCGTTGGCATTGATGATCATGGCCAATCTCGCGCAGTACGAATCTGCAGCGTCACTCTATGCACGGTGGGAACATCTAAAGACCGCCCTGCTCACTCACGGTGCACACGACCGACTCAGCAACTTGAACGTGTCTATCACACTGTCCCTCGAGTCTCCTCGCATGACGCAGGTTCCCGAAGCACGAAATCTCCTCAGCATGCTCGCCCTTCTTCCCAGCGGGACCTGCGACTCCGACGTACTGCAATGGTCCTCCGATGCTCCTGAAGCTCGCAGGGCCATATCGACTTTACTGCAGACGGCGCTCGCATATCGCACACCGGATAGCCCGAGCCGCATCCGCGTTCTATCGCCCATTCGCGAGTTCATGCTATCCCAATACCTTCCCTCTCCCGATAGTCTACTACCGCTATACAGTCACCACTTCGGGCTCGCAGAACTCATCCTCCACGAAGGCACCGAGAACGCGGCGCCAGATGCGATTGCCGCGATTGCGCCTGAAGTCAACAACATCTACTACGTTATCCAACATGCGCTGACGCACTCTTCGGACCCGCGTCCTGCGCTACAAGCTTCTGTCTGTATGGCATCCGTCCTATACCGTACGGGCATTGGTTACTTCGACTTACTCCCTACCGCGCTCGATGTTGCCCGACAGGCTCATCACGACGACAAAGCGGCCGACTTACTTCGATGGTGGGGTTCTATGGCGTATCATACTTCCATCAGCGCCAGCCGAACGCCACGAGACCTCTGGACCGAGGCGTTGACGCTGTACAAACGCTTGGGAGACCAGCGAGGGGTCATTGACGTGACGCTCTGTCTCGCCCCGTCTCTGCCGCCCGACGATGCGGCCCGCTCGTGCGAGGAGATGAGACGGGCTGCCGAGACGCTTGGAGATGAAGTGCTCGCGGCAAGGTGCGACGGCGCACAAGGCGCGGCGCACGAGCGTGCGGGACGGAATGAACGCGCGCGCGAGTGTCGACAGGCCGTCATCGACCGATTGCGATCACTGGGCGACTCTACAAAGCCGGCGCACGCCCACATCATGGGGTACAACATGTTCGCCGTCGCAGATTTGCTACTCGATGCCGGGCGTGTGGATGAAGGCGTCGCAGGGCTGCAGGAGGCCATACCCGTCCTACGCGCGGGACACAAACATACGGGCGTTGGCGAGGCACGGCGACGCCTAGGCAATATTCTCGCTGAACGGGGCGATGCGATTCAAGCCGTTCAACAATTCGAGGCTGCCGCGCGTGACTTTCAAATGGGTAATAGCGTGCGAGGGGAGGTTTCGTGCTGGCAATACGCTGTCTCTGCGCATATCTCACTGGGCGACTGCACGGCGGCGGAGCGTGCAGTTGAACGTGCAGAGGACGGATTACGTACGCTGGGGGACGACGTCGGGACCTACGACCGCGCAAGGCTGCTGCTATCGAAGGGCGAGCTTGCGCTGCACCGTGACCGCGTCGAAGCAGAAGCAATTTTGCACGCAGCGCTTACTACGGCACGGAGTCGCGATACGGACAAGACGCAGAGCTCCGAATCTATGCTCTTCACTGAAGCACGCGCGCTGGAGCTCATTGGTCAACTGGCAGAGCCGGAGGAAGCTCGCCGTTGTTTCATAGTCGCAGCACTCGTCTTCCGAATTTATTCTCAAACGGACTCCGTGCGCGTGTTGACGCGGCTCGCTCACGTCCTGGATGGCAACGCTGCGCGGGTGTTACTAGACACTGTAATACCACCGCTACGTCGATTCGGCTTTAAACCCGTCTTGGCGACCGCGTTGAGTCGCAGGCGGGAGATAGTCCAGACGTTGTAATAGTTCCTGTCGCATGTTCCATCCTACTTCGGTTTAGGTGTATCGTCTCCTGCATGTAACAGATTGCTTGCGCGTTACAAGAGTAAAGCGTGTGTATTTCCGGCTTTTCATATGTGACGGCGCGGAGGCCGCGGTACCCTTTCTTCCCACCGCTCCCCGTTCCACATCTTTTCAGTTGCATGCAAGATTATAATGCTCAAATCCCAGTCACACTCTTTCACTGTATAGCCGCTCGTCCTAGTTACAACCCAATCACCGAATCACAGACATACCATGCTCTCTAACGATGGCCAGTGACATGCGAGCGAGTGTGTAACCACCGACGGCCGCGGAAGACCGAGGATGACTAATGTCAAGCCCTGAAAAGTCACCTCGCCAAGTGCTGACAAAGCTTATCGAGACTGATCCTACGATGGTATAATCATACAGTACTAGTATAATAAACGACCAGAGGACAAACCATTCCCGTGTTCCTCCCGACATGTCGCAAGAGGCTCTTCCTGTGTTCTTTCTCGGCGTCACCGGCTACATTGGAGGTATGTCCTACCGCAGTGGTTGCAGTGACGCTGAATGAGACTTACGACGCCTGAAGAGTCGATCCTGGGGAGGCTTGTCAAGCTTCTTCCAAACGCGCATATCACAGCTCTCATCCGTTCCGAGTCGGTTATACCGGCCTTCAAAGCCGCAGGTGTCCATGAGGTCATACATGGCACTCACAAGGATCTTGAAGTGCGCTCATACTTTCGATCCAACGTCGTATTAACCCCTTGGCCAGATTATCACAGCAGCTAGTCGCAGCGCCGAGCTTGTCATTAATACTGCGGACGCCGACGATTTCGACCTCACTGCTGCTGTCCTCGCGGGCCTGAAGGAGCGGTACCAGGAGACTGGCCGCCGCCCCATTCTTATCCACACGAGTGGCACGGGCATTCTCGCTGACTCGGCCGGAGGCGTCCTGGATCCTGCTGTAGCCGCAGCTCCATATGATGTGTGTCGCCTGGTATCACCGTGACGCAGAGTCCTGACGGAGCTGTAGGATGCAGACGAGGAGCGCATCATGAATATCCCGCCGACGGCCATTCACCGCGCGGTCGACAACCAGTGGGTCGCTGTGAACCTTCGTCTTCGAAGACTAAGCTTATGTCGTGCAGGATATTCGAAGCAGACGCAGCCGGTATCATCGACGGCTGGATCATATCCCCGCCCATGATCTTTGGACCGTCCAGTGGACCGCTCCCGCGCGAGTCTGTCCTAGTTCCGCATATCGTCAAGCTTGCGATGCATCTCAAAGGGCTCTTTCGCCTCGGCGATGGTACCTCGACGTGGGACCGCGTACGTCACAGGGAAGTCTGTCTGCAGGCAGATGCTGACCGTATCCCAGGCGCACATTCAAGACGTCCTAGACCTCTATGAGCTCTTCATCACGAAGGCGTTGAGCGCGGAGACCCGCGCTGTACGCAGCTCGCCGTATTCGAAGTTCATCCTCGTCAGCGGCGGAAAGTACACGCACGGAGAGCTGATGGAGATCATTGCCGGTGTGTTGCACAAGATGGGGACGATCCCCTCGGCGGACGTGAAGCAGGTGACTGTCGAAGAAGGTGCGGCGATCCACCCCCTCGTTCCGTACCTCGGTACGAACTCGTTTGCTGTCCCCACCAAAGCGCGAGAGCTGGGTTGGACTCCGAAGCATCTGAACTGGCGTGCGGACCTGGAAGCAGACGTCGAGCGTATCGTGCAGTCCCTGAGCGCGTAGAGGTCTCTGTGACGGACGTCGGCCTTGAGCATGGTACCATGGGGCAACGATAATATGGAGATAGATAGATATGACACCCAAGCCCGCGATCACAGACACAGTCGTAGCGCCATCCGTGATAGATCTACCAGATATCCCGCTTGGCTGACTACGCTTGATTAAATTCGTCCCGGAGTTGCATTGCGGTACGCATAGAGAAGTGTGTGGGACGCGAGCAAGGGTAAGAATTATTTCACCAGCTAGCGCATCCTAAGACAGCACCTGAAGCGCAAGAGCCAAAGACCGGAGTCCTCATCCAAACTCCGGCCGCGGTGCTCTTTCCCGGATCCTTCAGAGATCTCGCCCGTACCGCGTAGACCTTACGAAGCAACGATTTGGACTCGAAGTGGTCACGAGTCCAAAGTCCCAGCGGTGCGTGGCCTGCGGCGTTGCCGTACCATTGTGCTCATTGCTTTGTCGGTCCGCCTTCAGTGACTCATGATCATGCTCGAACACCTTTAAAAGGGAATCTGCGTCGCATCGAGTTCGACGAGCTTCCCCCATCTCTATGTTGCGATATCCTGCGCAATCCATGGCTCTATAACTTTCCCAGCTCCCTGGACACGTCCAGATCCTCGAAGGTGCGCTGTCCTGAGCATCCTTGTCGTTTACACTCGTTCAGCAGGACCATTGCCATGTTCATGCAGGCAATACCTTTCCACTTATCCCTGTCGTCGGCCTTGCCCTCCTGCATCACAAGTCCCAGTCGTATCTCGCGGCGTCGCGTTCATATACAAGAATCGATCCTAGGTCGTGGCTCTATCTACCCCGTTCTATCTACTGCTCGATTGCTGCTCTGGCCGTCGTCACATATCCGTCGCGCTGGCTCTGGGTCAGCGTGACGTTCCACCACGCTCGAAGCCACTGTTTCATGTGGGTGCCGAAAGGCCTGTACTCGAACGGCCGTGCCGTGAGTGCGAGACTCGGGTGCCGCGTCAACAACCAGTCTCCAACGAGCTCGATCCCGGCCACAATCTCGTAGCTGTCGTCATCTCGCCACGTCACGCCGAGGTCGATGAGGCCTTGGCAAGGTGGCCGTCCTTGTTCCGCCGAGCACCCGCCGTTGTGCTGCTTGAAATGATCGCAGCGATGTGTGCCCGTCGAGGGCCTGATGTGCGTGTCGACTGGCCATCCACAGAACACGCACTCTGTATGGTTTGAATCGACGACGGGCAGATGCAGGGGCGCCGTCGATAGGTTGTAAGGTGTAATGGTATTGTTTGTCTGGACATGGGGTCCAGGCGAACTGGAACCGGGCTGCAGCGATGCAGTTAGGTTCTGCGCGGTGGGGTCTGGAGCGTACGAGGAAACACTGCGTCAGGATATGGGCGTTCATCGGCAATAGGGTCACGTACGCGATGCACCGTTCTGCGCGAGCGCGAGCGTCTGGGAGTTCAAGCATCGAGGGTTGTTGCACACAGCCGCGGTGTTGGTCGCACTGGCGTATACGTGCGCATGCACATGCGCTTCCACCTGGAGAGCACCAGAGATTGCCAGGGACGCGGTACGCTCCTCATCGCCAGATCCCGCCGAGGGTGCGATCGACGGTTCCTCGGAAGTCGGAAACGACAGGAAGCTGGCGTCGTCGTATGCGTACTGGCAATGTTCACCAGCATCGACATCGGCAGAGAGGTGCGATCCTGGCGGAAGGTCCCCGCCCTCTGGATTAGCGGCGTCTGGGCTCATGCTCTGCGGGTCCGCGCTGTCGAATGGGAAGAGCTCGTGCGGGAAGTTGGAGTGGCTGTTGACGTCCAGACCCGTGAACGTGACCAGGTCACCGTTGACGCTCTCTGCGTACGGTTGAACCAGGTCCCACAGGCAGTCGCTGGTGCGCAGCTCAAGCGCGTGAGCATTGTTCTGCTCTGCGGGTT
>KV425906.1:187103-199610 GCA_001632375.1 Exidia glandulosa HHB12029
TGGAAGAGCGTCTTGACGAGCTGCGCCGCCATCTCGCGGCAGGTCGGCGAGTCGTCGTTTGCCATGACCATCACGAGCGCGACGAAGAATAGCGTTGCGTACTCGTTCATGAGCGCGGGGTCGAACTTTGCAAGGACGGCGCCTAGTAGCTCCATCACGGACTTGCGACCGCTTTCGAAGACGTACGACAAGTTCTTCGCGAGGAAGTTCATCTGCTTCTGAAGGCGCCCCTTGCCCTGCGGGTAATCGAGGTAGAACTGCAACAGGACGCCGCGGCAGAGCTCCTGCACCTGAGGGGACTGGCTGGTGACCATGACTTGTGCGACGCGGTCCATCATGTCGTAGATTTCCGGGACGATGAACTTGCGCGATACGATCGCGCGGAGGATGGCGAATACGGACGCTTGGCGCTCGTGCTCCTCGAGGTCCGGACCAAGGAGGTCGAGGAGGAAGGTCAGATCCTTCTCCTTGACTTGCGAAGACGTTCTGTCGCGCATAACGGTCGCCAGTGTTTTCAGAGCGGTCTGCGCCACTTCTGACTCCGTCGTCCCGCCCTGCTTGATTATATCAAGCATCTGACGTACGAAGACAGGAAGCGCCTTGTCGACATTCTTCAGAGGATACTTGACGACGGCAGCAGCGGCTTTCAGTGCAAGAACCAAGACATTCGCGTTTCGCGAGTAGAGTGTGTTGCCGATAACGTTGACCATCGGTTCGAGGCGCGAGACGGTATCCGTGTCTTGCAGGTTGAACTTGCTTCGACGCGCTGCAGTGACGAAGACATCAAGACCGAGAGCAATGAAGCTAATGGAACATCAGGAGAATGTTAATAACGATGAGAAGAATAGCGTACCGATGCGAATTATTGACGTAGTGGCTGGTCGGGGCATCCACGGTACGCTTTATCTTCACTTCAACGTCACGGTGGATCTTGTCGCGCTTCTTCGACGGCTCGGCCGTCTGGGTCAGGAACTTCGCATTCTGACTGACGAGCGTATGGCACATCACTAGCAGCTCAGCCGGGTTGAGTCTAGGGTTGCTGTTCAGCCCGCTGGCAACACGACGGAGGACGTCGTCGACCTGCGCCATGACCTTGGCAGACTCCGTCTCCTCCATGATGGTACGGACGGGAAGCAGGAGCGCCGCAAGCTTGGCAGGTGACACACACTTCGACACGAGAGCGAAAGTGTCGAGACCGCGCGAGCTGGACCCGCGAACCTCCTTGAGCTTCGTCTTGAAATCCTCCGACAGAACGTCCTTGCCGGACTGGCCAAAAATGACCTCCGCGGCGACGTGCACTATATCAGCGACAGCCGCGTCAAGGTCCGAGAACTGCTCAGGCGCGTTCGTGGTGACATGAACGAGGATGGCGTGTGTGACGAAAGCGAGGATGTGAAGATGCGGGCCACGAAGGAGCGCCCCTCGCAATTGCTTCATGGTCTCGGCGAGATATTCCGGACCAAGCATGACGACGATCTTGCAGAGTGTCTCCCGCGTAAGGTCTCGAGTATCCTGCGACTTGCTGCGGAATATTTGACTGACGACCGTGAGGAGGCGGGACACTTGTGGTCGACGCTGCGCCTCGGGAAGGAACAGTGCGATGCGCACGATACCAATGGTAATGGGGATGCGCAAACCGTCCTCGGTTTCCTCGCGATTCTCCAGGATGTTGAGCAAGCTTGGTAAAAGCTTGACCGAAACCGCGTCCATAATCCTCGAGTCTGCCTTCCAGATCTCCGCAGGCGCCTCGTCTTCCTCTGCATCGTCGCCGGCAGCTTGACGCGTCTCCGCCTCACCAACCGGGGCCTCCATCGGGAAGTGGAAATTGTCCAGAACCGCGACGAGAGCGCGTACAAGCGGCTTGACGGGAACTTTCTCCTTCGGCTCCTTGATCAACTTCTGATACTGCTGGACCAGGGCGTGATACGAAACCCAGCTAAGGTGCTTGGCGACAATCCCGGTCGTTGTAATAGCCTCGTTAACGAGAAGATGGTCCGTCGTCCCAGAGTTGTAGATAGGATGACCGAGGAGGGGAAGGAAGATCTGCGCGAGCGTCGCGTTCGCCACAACTCCCGTCTCCACATACTCGCTCAACCTGCGTAGAGCACGGGAGCGGCGATGGATCTGGATATGACAGATGTTGTTGAAGAAGTTCGCCTCCTCGTCGCCTCCAGCAAGTAAACCGCGCATTTCCTTGAGCGACGCGACGTTGTCGCATTTCTCGACGCCGTACGCGATGACACCAAGAACCTCCGCGCGCACCATCTCGCTCTGAGACCGCAGCGAGCGCTTGAGCGCAGGATACACAACGCGGGTGAAGAGGAGAAGAATCTCCTGCTCGTTGGACGCCACTCGGTCGATGAAGCGCCTCAGGCCGTACGCGGAATTCTGTCGCAAGGAAAGTTCCTCCGTGTCCTGGATGAAGAACAGGAGATTGTGGAAGATGGGCAACCACTCATGCGCGCTAAGCTGGGCGTGCAGGTCCTCGTTGAGCATCTTGTACGCGCCCAGACGCGCTTCGAAGTCCGGCTCCTCCATCCGCTTGACGGAGAACGCATTGAGCGCGACAATAAGCTGCGCAACTTGCGCCGCCCGCTCGCTTATGTCTGCCTGAGAAAGACGCTCGAAAGCGGCGGCGGCGGCGGTCCTTGCGCTGCGAAGACGCAGCGACGAAAACAATCCCGCGAACAGCTCGTACATCTTCAGGTACGCGGCGCTGGAGCGGTCACCCAGGTCCGGCACGAGCGGGACAAGCTCGACACAGATCTTGAGCAGGTCGGTCTTGACCCTTTCGCCTACCACGCGCGGCGGACGCTTCAACAACGGCGCAAAGAGGTTGAGTAACGTCGACGCTTGTTGCGGATCCTTGACATGTTGCGCAACGCGGGACAAGATCGAGATCTGCCTTTGCGCGAGATCGTTGAGCGTCCCCTTGGCCGAACTACGCGTGACGAGGATCGAGAGGTTGGCGAGCAAGGCACCGACATGCGGGACGAGTACTCTCTGCGCAACTTCTTCGCTCTCTGGATCCGCGCTCATGTCGAGGACGCGGTCCGCAACGTCGAGCACGCGAGCTATGACGGTGGGCTTGACGCTCGCCGCGCCGAGAAGGTCGTACATCTTGGGCAGGAGGCGGTCGTCGAACTCCACGAGGAAGAAGATCGTCTCCGGCTGCTCCGTCCACGTGACAAACATCTGCAGCAGCGCAGACGGCGCCTGCGTATTCTCGCGGTCGAGTAAGGGAAGCCGCGGAGAGATAAACGAGGCGAAGGCGAAGCGGAGGTACGGGGCAAAGTCGAACGTCTGCGCAGGGAAGCGGAAGAACGTCGCCAGACGCTTGAGGCCAGCTTGACGGACTGCACGGAGGGCGCCAACGCTACTATCGTCCGCGACCTCCTCTTTCTCTTCCTCCTCGTCCTTGTCGTCCTCTGTGTTGGCGGTCTTCACAGAATCGTCGATCTTCCTCTGCGCGGCGTCGATGAAGCGCACAGTAGCAGTGACCAGGCGATCCCAGTAGCGTCCAGTCGAGCTACCAAGACTCTGCAGCACGTCCCCAAGCATAGCAAGAAAGCCGAGCTGCTGCTTCTCGCCAGCCTTCAGATCCCCATCCGCGTCGAGGGAAAGCTCTCCAAACGGCTGCAGCATCAAGTCCACCAGCACTCCAAGCGCCCGCTCGCCACTGGCACCAAGTAGCGTCAACGCCGCCGCACGCCGTTCCTTCCCCGCCCTGCGCTCCGTCATAAGCCCATAGCACACCCGCACCAAAACCTCCTCCGCCTGCGCATCAAGACCCATCTCGCCCACACCACTCGCCATACTCGCCATCTCATCCCTCCACTTCGTCTCGTCCAACAACCCTCTCAAATTATCCTCCACCCTCGCGATGCCCGGATACCCGAACTTCATCACGCACGCCAGCGCGTCCTTCTGCAGCGCGCGATCCGGATGCGCGAGCAGGGCGAGGTAGGCGGTGTACAGCTCCGCAGAACGGTACAGCGCTTTCGGATTGGCGAATTTGGAGAAGAGGGAGAGCCATGGGCCGAGTTTCGATTTCGTCCCCGCCGAGAGGAGGGAGAGGAATTTGGGCGCGAGGAGACGGGAGTGTTTCTCCGCGAGGGAGGGGAGGATGGTCAGAACGCGCAGGAGCTGGATCTCGTAGTTTGCGCTGTCGAGCCGGTCCGTCGTGCGTCGTGCCTTAGGGAAAGGGAAAGTGACACATTGTCAGAGCCAAGACGGCGTGGGTAGAGAGAAAACACACCTTCTGCAAATCCACTTTCGCCGCGACTTCATAACTCTCCCACCGCCTTACGCACGCATCGAGCGCAAAAGCCGTCGGATCGCGCCACGTCCGCTCCGTCTCCTTCTCCATCTCCTCCACCTCGTCCGCAGCATCTTCAGCCACAACATCCTCAGCTACAGGCGGACTATCCAATTGCGCCCAAACAGCCTCCCAAACGTCCTCTGAGAACCGACTCGCGAGCTCCGCGAGCGCTTTGACAGTAGGCTCCCATATCGGGCGCAGGTTTACTTTCAGCTGGCCTATACAGAGGCAGAGGACCGCGTTAGCACCGTGACGCTTGGCGGGACACAGAATGATAAGAGCATACCGAGCAGCCAGGCAAGTGCGACGGGTAGGGCAGTCTCCCCAACAAGAGAGGGCAGCTTCGTAACGCGCACCGCCCGCCCGCGCGAACCCGAAACGTCCAGCGGCTCGTTCTCCGCCGCGAGCATGTGTCGCTGTACTGCGTCCGCGGGGAGGAGTCGTAGTGCCGCAAGCCGAAGTCGACGTTTATGCGAGCGGAGGGCATCGGTCAAGTCCACAGTCCTACACGAAGTTCTCGTTACTGGCTAAAAAGGAGGCGGGAAAGAGGACGTACGGTGCAGTAGCTCCACACGCCTCAAATAACGTCGCAAGACCGTCCATCGTCCATTCATCCCGCATCCATCGGCATCGGCTGCCGTTCCCATCCTCACGCTCACGTAAGACAACACCCGCCCACCGCTTCACGTCGTCCGCGCGTCCGTCGTACTCGCTGCGTCCCAGAGCACAGAGTACAGCGCCCAACGTCCATCCGTCAGCTTCTTCATCATCCAGCAACGCGTCTACCCGACGAGCGAGGTGTGGAGCGAGACGAGCAAGGATGGGTGTAAGCTTGAGGACGGTCGGGAGGTCCAACTGATCACAATTCCGCTCGACGTATGAACCGACTGTATCCCAGAAACCAGTGTCGCTCGAGCTTGGGGAACGGTCGGATAGGTCGGCGAGGACGGAAAGGGCCAGATGTTTTGCTTCGTCTGTGGGTGCGGTGAACGACTCCTGCACGCGTCTGTAACCCTTTACGTCAGTTTCGTCTTTTGGGCTAAGGGAGTATGGAGAGAGCGCACTTGGTGAATATACCTAACGCGACGCCTTTCCACCCCGTCCACCCCGTTACAGCAGCGCAGACGCGCAGACCATGCGATACGTTGTGGTTAAAGGACGAGTCGAGCACCGGACGCGCCACGGCGTTGAAAGCCGACATATCAGACGCGAGAACGAGCGCACTGGCGAGCTTGACGTTCGAGGCTGCGAGTCCGGTATTAACGAGTGCTACGAGCTGTTCCTCTACATGATCCTATTGTCAGTAGTCGTCGTCTTAAAGGCGCTGTACGCACTCGTCCATCGACTGCCTTTGCGCACGCCGACAGCCCAAGCGACGACGTCCACGTTTTGGGTGCGGGAGGCGTGCTCGGTCAATGCGTCTGCAATAGGTGCAAAGCCGCTCGGCTTGACGACGACGCCGTCCCTGAGCAATGGGGTGTCGCAATAATGCGTGAGCGCTGTAACGAGGCGCCGAAGAAGCTTGAACAGCGCGTCGGACGGGGATGTAGAATAAGTGTCCAGGAGCTGCATGACGAGCGTTGGCGCGGAGGTGTGCAAGCTCGTCGATACGCTCTACACGGCGATGAGCAGGACTAGGAGCAGTGGTGGAGATGCCGCACCTGGCAGGCACAGCACAAGGCATGCGCGACGACATCGTCTTCGATATCCTCCAGGGTAACGCGGACAGCTGGAGCCTTCAATTTACGCAGCACGGCG
The DNA here is from genome assembly GCA_001632375.1 of Exidia glandulosa HHB12029. Lineage (NCBI taxonomy): Eukaryota > Fungi > Basidiomycota > Agaricomycetes > Auriculariales > Exidiaceae > Exidia > Exidia glandulosa. Next base: position 193,183 of record KV425906.1, read on the forward strand.
GCCCAGACTTCCGCGCCTGCCGCCTGGACTTCTGGGTTGCATCTGCGCAGGACGGCGAGCAGCGCGGTGTACGCTCCTTGAACCATGTCTGCTGCAAGCAACAGACGAAACATGGACGTCAACGCCGCGAGTGCAGCGGTAAGCGCGCGCGGGGAGACGTGGTTGCGGGGCAGGACGGCGAGGAGGGTGCTGAGCAGAACGTCAAAGTGCTTTTGGAGCGCGCTGCGCAGGTCGTGCAGCAGCGCGGGCAGGAGCTCGAGCAAGACGGCGAGCCCGTCGTCCTCCTTCTCGCTGTCCGACACAGCGGTGACCCATGCGTCCACGACGTCGTCCACGTGGAGCAAGAGCAAGGGCAGCGAGCGGGACTTGTCGAGAACGCGCGAGACGAATGTGACGAAAGTCGGCGACAGGTTCACTTGGACGACCCGTTCGATTTGCGCGTGGAGATGCGTCGAGTTGTCCTAACTAGAGTCAATATCAAGAGTAAGAATGTGAACAGGATTACAGACCTCGAGGTCATCGTCCAGACTCGTCGCCGTTACAGCGCTGGGCAAATGTACATCTTGCAGCGCGCTTTTGTACGATTGATGCTGAAACTAATCAGCCAGTGAACCATAACAATACGCGTAGAACCCACCCTGAACCGTTTGCGCGGTGGCTCGAGCGCGCTGGTTTCCTCGGGATCCATCCTGCGCGAAAGCAAAAAGCAGAACGAAAGCCGGAAGCGCCCGCCACCGGGATCAGACGGGGCTAATGTCTTCACGCAAATTTGCAGGTCCAAGCTTCCCAGGACAAGTGAGTATACAACTACCAACTTCGGTATTTGACTACTTCCCTCCTTTATCACAGTCGGCCTTCTCCGCAACTTGGTCTCCCTCCCGTGTCGCCGTCATTCTCCTCGGATTACGCTCACGCTCGACTCATTGCCACGATCAATATCTTACACATTCGGCGTGTGGCTGGCGTGGTTGAATACGGCCATTGTATTGCAGCAAACCTCATTCTCTTCATTCTCAGTTCAAGCTCGTACCATCGCCACTTCGGGCCGCTAGCCTTGAGCCATGACCAGCTTCAGTGACCCGATGCGTCATTGTTTTAGGTACGCGCTCCGGTAGTGCAGCACTGATCCTTTGTCCTGGCATAGGAGGATGGGCAGCTCCTGTTCAGGCCCAGGATACCGTACCACTTCCACGCTGCTCGCTCTCGCACACGCTATATGCCGCTAGGAGAAGAAACCTGTGCATTCCCATAATACCGCGCTACCTACTCGTACATCAAGTCCTCCTCATCAAACTCTTCGTCGCACTCTGCGTCACGGTCCGTCAGCCCGTCATCAGCTTCTCCATCCTGCTCGACGCTCCCATACTCCGATGCCGACTCTGCCTGTGCCACCAGTTGTGCGTACCACGCCACAAGCGCCTCCCTCAGATCGCCACAAATCTGCGCGTACTCGAACGTCGGCGCGAGTCCCGGTTCCTTGCGGAGCAAAAACGTCCCCACGACCTCAACGTTCGAAATTTCCCCCGTACTCTTGAGCTTGTCTTTGGTGCACCCCATCTGCACTGCGACGCTGCACGGAGGGTTCTTCTTACCCGTCCCGGAACCGAACATGTGCGTTTTGTAGCGGTCGCCGCGCGGACGGGCGCCTGGTTTGAAGACGCCGTTGAATGAGGTGGAGCATTGGAGGACGCATTTGTGGGGCTCTTCGTGCACGTTTGGAAGGCCGGGTGTGGGTGTGGGGAGGCCAGCTGGGAGGGCTGGCAGCGCTATGGGAAGCGGGGAGGTACTGTAACTATGGTTCTGGACGGAGGGGCGCGGGACGGAGGCGGAGGGACCTGCTACACGATTCCATGTTAGCACGAAACGCTGCGGCGGGGGAAGGTGGAACGTACGTGCAGCTCTGCGGCATGGCTGGGCGAATGAGCGTCCTGATCGTGTGACACGCCTGCTCGACGTCGATGTATAGTCAACTCTCTCAGCTTGAAGGGAGATGCTGGCGGGCTGTGGCGTAGAGAGCGGACTGGGATACGGACTCGGAGAGCGCATGTTGCTGGATGGTGGCTGTAGTGGTGGCGCATCAAAGCGCTGACGCTTCACATAGGGAGTGGTCGGTGGCGAGCGTGAGCGGAAGTTGGCGGTAGCGCGACTCGAACTAGGAGGAATAGGCATAGTGGGAGCTCCAGGAATTGCCCATATGAATGGATACTGTGTCAGATCGAGGGTTGGGAGTGGCGATGCGAGGAAGTTGTTGTTGGTGGGAGTGGCGTGCCGGAACACCGCGGAACTCGAACCGTAGGGGCCACGAGACGGATACGGAGCTATAGGCCTCAGTTGTGATACTCCAGTTGAGGTAAGCTATTCCATAATCTTGTGAGTCGGCGAGCCTATGCGAGCGGAAATGTGAGAGGGACGTACATGTATCGTTGAAGGGAAGATATCGTCGTCATCCTCGAGGAAGGATAGATTTCTCTTCCCTGCACCGGCAAAGGAGATGTTGGCTTGAAGCTGTTGCTGCTGGCGCGTTTCGGCCTCCGCGAGTGCGCGCGTAAAGGCTGAGGTGTTTTGATCAGAGTTGGCCGCCATTATGATCATGAGAGTATGAGATTGCAAGGAACGCACCGAGAACTTATAGCTCTCCACGTCGTGGTTGCGGTCCGTGTCCGAATTACGCTGGAACAACGAACAACGAACAGAGGGCGCTTCACTGGCAGGAACTTGAGCAGACCGCGCCGGCGCTTCAAAAAGTGTGCATCACCCGCACGTGGTCCATTTGTCTCATTTACGGCTGGAGCCCTCCAAGCGTCGATCATGACTGAGGACACAAGGTCGCGATGAAGACCTCTGCCTCGACGATGAACGTTCGACCGGCGCGGTGCTACACCTCCTAGAGTGTCCACTGAACATCACGTGTTACGATTAGAGCTTACCTTATCCATGTATGAAATATTACGAGCACAAGCGTTCTGCCCGAGTTCTCGCGGTATAACCAAGTCCGCAACGAGGTCACGTGACGGGCAAGTACATCGTATCAAATAACACGTTGTACTCACTTGTCCTTGAAGCTGTACGCATACATAGTAGCTTGCGCGTGTCCTAGAAGGGTAACCGGAATTACACTGCAAGCAAGTCGTCACGTGACGCTTGTGACACGTGCAGCTCATCCCAAGGGATAGCCCGGTTGCGAAGAATTCGTCGCATCATATTGCAATGGAGGCGCACTTGCGTCATATGCTCCTAATTTTCTGTCCTTTGCGTAACTACTAGTCACTGCGTGACCCCAATAGGGGGCCTCGTTCAAGTGAGCAACGCGGGACTCATCAAGCCAAACACTTGTACTTTTTGACAAGAGAAGGAAACGCGTGGTAGTTTGTATCGCATCTTCCATGGAGCTCACTGAGCGTAGTTTCTAGTTTCGTTCGTTGTCTAGATCTGTGGTGTAAGGTCATGTCACCGCCACGGTGGTCCTTCCCGGCGCGGAGTATAACAACCGCGTGGCGTTCGCGTTCTCACTCCGCTCATTCCTTTCCCTCTCACCAGCGCGATGGAGTACTTTAACCCCTTCTTGTGCCACCCGGAGACACGTGATGAGCGCGCTACCCTGGCAGACTACCAGGAGCCGCCTGCCGTGCTCGAGGCCTTCAAGCGCCGCCATGGCATCCTCAACCACATCGACACGGAGGCAACCACCAGTGTCTCCAACGCACCGCTCCCACTCCCTTCCACGCTATCGACTTACGGGCATAACCTCGCACCCACTCCCAGCGCCGCCGCCGCCGACGCGCAGCCTCCGACCAACAGCACTAACACGGGTGCTGGCTGGAGCGACTCATACGACCTGCCTATCGCAGTCAACACCGTCCTCAGCGAGCGCGAGAGCGCGCTGCCCTCATCGAATCCGCATTCCACTCGCGAACCATTCACCGTCGATTGGCCATTCTCTCCCGACGATACCGCAGCCTTTCTATCGCTCTTGTGCGAGCCAATGGTATGCCATTTTTTGCGTACGACAAGACACTCTCATCCCGTCCTGATGCCCCCTCCCAGAGCTCCGTGGGAGACACCTCCTCGCGCGACCTGACGCCTCAAATGCTTAGCCTCGACGGCACAGCGCGCGGCAGTCTCGAGCCGTTCGAACCTCTGTACCAGCCTGAAGCTGATGTCGCCGAGCTGACCGGTAACAAGATCCTCGTCCAGCCGTACGCTGAAGATAGCGTCCTCGTCGACGCGAGTGGCAGCGGCTTCGCTCCAGTCTATGTGCCGAACGTCGACGACGACGCCAGCGAACCGCGGGGCACATCGTACGAACATGCCTTGCAGTCCTACCCGGATCGTGACGAGATCGTCAGTGCAACCTCTCTCTATCTCATCGACGGGGGACGTACCGCGTCGCTGCCAAACTCTAGCGCACTTTCGCACTCGCACATCCACGTTCATGTCGGGAGTCACCACGCGATTCCGTGCCACGACCACCGATGCGACAACCGATGCGACAACGCGCACAACGCTCCCATTGAGCAGGACGGTGACCCGCGTACGCGTTCCTGCCTCGATACTTGCTCAGCTCCTGACGACGTTCGCCTTGCAGACCCGACTGCGTCACAGTGGACTGCGGGGATGCAGTCCGCCTCGTTTGGACCCCATGTCCAAGTAAACGATACAATAACAGCTACCAACCCGCCGCCGTCTTCGCCACAGGAGCGCGAATTGCCCGAGGTTACCGAACAGTACACGCCGTGCGTGTTCTGCGCTTACGGCGTCCTCACTGAGGTCCGGGGCACATCTGGAACCCGCCGCTGTGACCACTTCAAGCAGCATTACAGCGGCAAGGACGACTGGATCCCGTGCCCCAAGTTGATCGAGCTGGGGGTGACGTGGAGCGTGGACAAGAAGACAATCACCGCGGGGATCGAGAACGTCGGAGGATGGCTCATTGAGCACCACCCAAGCCTGATACTGGAGCAGTCGGTGTTCGCGTACGGTCCACTAGGCAGGGACCTGACGCGATGGCTGCGCCGGTGGTGGAACATTTTGAGGCTTCGGAGCCCCGCCACTGCGAGCACGTACATCGAAGGCGCCAAGGAGGAAGTGAGGAAGAGGGGAGCGGCGAGGCAGTCGATTGCGCAGCACGAGGTGTAGAATGTGGATATGGTATAACGACGACAATGTGACGGAGGCTCTTCTCGTGCAGGTCTGATGTGCAGGATGGATGAGCGGGCGACGGGGATAGGTGCGATTGTATCGCTTGCATGAACACGGACCAGCGAACCTAGACAGTGAATGCAAGCAACAATGTCAGCATGCCACACCTCACACGTTGCAGACCGTCGTAGCTACGGGCATACAGGATGCCCGTGCCACGCTATATGGTTACTGTGATGTGTGCTAGATAGAAAAGTCGAAGAGCGGGTGTGGTGAAGGCCGTGAAATGTTCGCCTAGTAAAACGGCGATTCTAAACAGACTCAGCATTCGAGGGGGAATCGTGGAACTCGATGCGACGCACACTGGCCTTTATAAGGTGCAACTCGGGGATCATGAGTAAAAGGTGCGTCGATAATACAATAAGCACAATGGTACGACAATGCGGCAAAGTAGACTGAGCGCCGCGCCTGCGTGTCCATGGCGTTTCGCGGCAGGACATAGACTCGTATATAAAGTATAACATGCGTAATATCGAGGTATATATATGCAAGAGCTTGAGCGTGGTCCGGGAAAGAGAGAACGACGGTCGGACTTCGGAAGTGCAAGCCGGTCTTTGGCTCTTACGCTTTCGCTGCAGCATGCGCAGGCTGACGAAACGACTTATTCCACCGCTCTCCCCCGCGCGTACTCGCTGTGGCACTATGAGCTCTGCGACGCGACTCCCAGACGAGATTTTACTCAGCATATTCGAAATGGTCATCGGTGACCCGACCGGCGACACGTGGGATGGCGGACGATGGTCGGCTTGCGATATGCCGCAGCTGATCACTCTCCGTCTTCACTCCTGCTACACAAAGTCCCAGTGGCTTACAGCTGTATTGCACAGTGCGCGAAGTCTGAAAGAGCTGGAGCTGCACGACGTTCGATTCGGCTTCAGCTCCGTTCCATTCGCCGTCGATTCGGAGGACTTCCCCGAGCATGCGATTGACGCTGGTGCTTTTCTCTCGGTGCACAGGCTCAGCATACACCCGTCTTGGCACGATATATTCGACTTCCCCTTCGTCCGAAGAGTGTTCACGTTCATGCCCACGCTCGAGAACCTTCGCATTTTGAAGCTTTTCCGCATCAACGTCCCTGATCTCAGCCGCACACCTCCGAACCTAGAAACCATCGTTATCCTCAGCACGGAATATAATTCACCACGGATGGTGCGGACAGTCCAAGACCGACTTCAGTTTGCGGGCGAAATCAAGAGGGCGGCGCAGAGCTGGTTGTTCGATTCGCCCAG
>KV425906.1:208015-287935 GCA_001632375.1 Exidia glandulosa HHB12029
CCGTCATGTATATATGCGCGTCGGACCTCTAATGGATCCTCACTTCTTGTCTCTCCCCGGTCGTGTCGCGAGCCGCTCCCGCGTCTATGCTAACACTGGAACCCGCCGCTGCGACCACTTCAAGCAGCATTACAGCGGCAAGGACGACTGGATCCCGTGCCCCAAGTTGATCGAGCTGGGGGTGACGTGGAGCGTGGACAAGAAGACGATCACCGCGGGGATCGAGAACGTCGGAGAATGGCTCATTGAGCACCACCCGAGCCTGATACTGGAGCAGTCGGTGTTCGCGTACGGCCCGCTAGGTAGGGACCTAACGCGATGGCTGCGCCAGTGGTGGGACGTTTTGAAGATTCGGAGCCCCACCACTGTGCGCACGTACGTCGAAGGCGCCAAGGAGGAAGTGAGGAAGAGGGAAGCGGCGAGGCAGTCGATTGCGCAGCACGTGGTGTAGAATGTAGATATGATATGACGACGGCAATGTTACGGAAGCTCTTCTCGTGCAGGTCTGAGTGCAGGAAGGACGAGCGGGCGACGGGGATAGGTGTGATTGTATCGCTTGCATGAACACTGACCAGCGGACCTAGACAGTGAATGCAAGCAACAATGTCAGCATGCCACACCTCACACGTTGCAGACCGTCGTAGCTACGGGCATACAGAATGCCCGTGCCACGCTATATGGTTACTGTGATGTGTGCTAGACAGAAAAAGTCGAAGGGCGGGTGTGGACCGTGTGGTGAAGGCCGTGAAATGTTCGCCTATAAAACGGTGATTCTAAACAGACTCAGCATTCGAGGGGGAATCGTGGAACTTGATGCGACTCACACTGGCCTTTATAAGGTGCAACTCGGGGATCATGAGTAAAAGGTGCGTCGATGATACAATAAGCACAATGGTACGACAATGCGGCAAAGTAGACTGATCATGAGCGCCGCACCTGCATGTCCATGGCGTTTCGCGGCGGGACATAGACTCGTATATAAAGTCTATCATGCGTAATATCGAGGTATATGCAAGAGCCTGAGCGTGGTCCGGGAAAGAGAGGACGACGGTCGGACTTCGGAAGTGCAAGCCGGTCTTTGGCTCTTACGCTTTCGCTGCAGCATGCGCAGGCTGACGAAACGACTTATTCCGCCGCCCGCTCCCGCGCGTACTCGCTGTGGTACTATGAGCTCTGCGGCGCGACTCCCAGACGAGATTTTACTCAGCATATTCGAAATGGTCATCGGTGACCCGACCGGCGACACGTGGGATGGCGGACGATGGTTAGAAGGCGCACTGTTCCCTAGGCCAGCTCGACTGCTCAGCATCGCCAGAGTCTGTCGCTCCTGGCATGGACCCGCTACTCACATGCTGTACTCGCGGGTTATCCTGCTGTCGTCTACGTCCTGCGCCCAACTTGCTCGTACTCTCGCCCGCAGGCCGGACCTTATCGATCTCATAGATCATATCTCCCTGCCCTTTTCACCCAACGCCACTTCGTCGTCATCCTGTCGTCTTCTCCATAGCGCCTTGCGGTTTCGCCCCCTTCGCGTCGGTCCGCTGATTTCACTCCTAAATCGTCTCGACCCCCTACTGTCATTCAGACGCACAGTCGAGAATATTATATCTCGTGCCACGAACGTCCGGTCTGTGGTCGTTCACTCTTCAGATATGTGGCTATTTGCAGCAATCGGTCGTTTACAGCACGTAACGTCGCTGGAGTTGCAGCCACCCAGACGCGTCGACGCCGGGCCGTGGTTGACTCCAATTACCAGCCCCCTCGAACAAATATCCGCTCTTTCTGCCTCTTTGTCGAGCCTCACACTCAGCTGTCAAGTAGTCGTCAACTGGTCGGTTTGCGATATGCCGCAGCTGATCACTCTCCGCCTTCACTCATGCTACACAAAGTACCAATGGCTTACAGCTGTCTTGCACAGTGCACAAAGTCTGAAAGATCTGGAGCTGCACGACGTTCGATTCCGCTTCAGCCCCGTTCCATTCGCCGTCGACTCGGAGAACTTCCTCGAGCAGCCTGAGGCGATTGACGCTGGTGCCTTTCTCTGGGTGCACAGGCTCAGCATAAACCCGTCTTGGCATGATATGTTCGACTGCCTCTTCGTCCGAAGAGTGTTTACGTTCATGCCCACGCTCGAGAACCTTCGCATTCTGAAGCTTTTCCGCATCAACATCCCTGATCTCACCCACACACCTCCGAACCTAGAAACCATCGTTATCCTCGGCACGGGATACAATTCACCACGGATGGTGCGGACAGTCCAAGACCGACTTCAGTTTGCGGGCGAAATCAAGAGGGCGGCGCAGAGCTGGTTGTTCGATTCGCCCAGGATGCGCAAGATCGTGCTCTGTCCTTATGTTGCTGCCCGCGCACAGGCAGATCTAGACTTTTTGTCTATAGCGTCGTTCCTTCTTGCTGGATTCCTTGCGCGCCTCGCCGTCGAGCTTGTAGTCGATGTAACCTTTTACTCGTAGTCGAGTGGAAATCCCGTCCAGACAGTAGAAGTACAGAATGGTGAAGAATGGTGACTGGTCTAGAGAGCCTGCACAGGGCACACCGCGCCGGCATCTGACATCTTTCCAATTCCCCTGTACAGTATGAACGGCAGTTAATGCTGCCAGTGGCACTGAAAAGGACAGATGTCAGTCCACAGGAGAATCCACATGAATGCAAGAAATTGTAAAGAACACAGAATTTCTCCCGGTTCTTGATATGCGGCGCGCAGTCCGCATGCGGACGATATACGGACATACCATTCATTGAACGCGTACTGTATCGGGGCAATATACGCATGCGAAAGCTTGAACTAGAAGCGTACGAGCAGCCGGCTCTGTAGGAAATTCAACATAATCCTTCTGCAAGGAGGAGTTCGCAGGCGAAACGGCCAACCACGTCTCGATACTCGCCGCCGCCAATGGTCAGACAAAGGCCGACGTACTAGCTGCGCCAATTGACACGACTGTCGCCGCACAGCTGGCTTCGCACCCAGAGGTGTTACAGGCCTACCTCGCCGCGGCAATCGGCACATCGCGTTTCACGCTGTCAACAAGCGCTGTCGGGCTGCGGCATGAACGCCCACATTGCTACTTTTTTAGCTCATTTTGGGTCATGTTTACATGGGAAAGCGCGCAAATGCACCGTTTTAGGTAGCTCCTTTCTAGAGGGAAGCGTGTCAGACGCTGTCCGCTGCGCCGGGATCAAATAGAAACGATTCGGCGCTTGCTGGAGGCGCCCGACCCGTAGTATCCATCTGGGCGTTTGGATCAAACAGACCAATTTCTCCCTCATTCTGTTCTTCCCTCGACTAATCTCAGCGTTTTGGCTGGTGGCATATACATGGAACCGCGTTGGATGCCACATCTCGGCGCTCGGGCGCTTTCAGCGACATGTGTGGCGTCTACTCTCATTTCCGTCCTATACAAACATCTCTCCCTTCAATCCCTGTGCCTCAGTAGTCTGTGATAGGCGTGATAATGTAGTACAGGGTCCTTATCAACCGTGACAGAGGAGTAGTGGCGTGAACGCGCCCATAAAGTCTCTTCCCTGTCCCTTGATCGCCCCCAGAGCCCGTGTCTCCCCGTTCCATCACAGCGCATCACTGGACTGCTTGCCTCTACGTCTACGTCGTATCTAGCAATGGCGGTGAGCCTACAATGTCTCACCATGCAATTTCTCAGCTGAGACGTCGGCAGAATTCCATTGAGTCAAATGAGACTTTCAAGTTGCGCAGCGTAGCCACAGCGTCCATCCGGGCGCTTCTTGAACGCTGCGCCATACCCTTGCCAGAACTCATACATTTCCATGATGGAGGTATCGCAGCCGAGGTGGCCGCTGAGGCGCGCCGTCGTGGAATCCCAATGGACGGATCCAGCACGCTGGCGCCATTCATTCCTGCCGGAGCGACAGTCGTTATGACCGTTTATGCTCACCTTCCCGCCGATCACACACGCACGATCATCGGTCTGCTCACGGCATACTTTCTCTACGTCGAGGACCTGTTCGAGCATGACGTCGCGCGCGTGCAGAACTTTAACTCTCGTTTTGCGCGCGGGGAACCACAGAATGACCCTGCACTCGACGGCTTAGCGCAGTTGCTCCGCGAGCTACCACAGCATTTCCCTCTCATCGCAGCGAACATCATAGTGATGTCGTTTCTCAACTTGTTCACGGGAACGTTGCTCGAACAAGCGACACAAGGCGCATCGGTAAACCCTCATTCCACTATTCTTTGCCTCACGCAATTCTTCTGACACGCCGCAGCTTTCGCAGGATTCGACCAGATACGCTGTATTTGTACGCGCTCTATCCGGCGTACAGGATGCATATGCGTTCTTCGTCTTCCCCGCGCAACTTCCACTCGAATCATATGTTCAGGCGATTCCGGATGTCGGGGACTACCTTACCTATTCCAAGTACGTATGCACCACCACTTGTAGCGCCAGAAATTCAAGAGGTTGACCTGTGAAACAGCGACATTCTGTCCTTCTACAAGGAGGAGCTTGCCCAGGACTCGGCAAACCATGTCTCGACACTTTCCGCCGCCCAAGGTCAGACGAAGGCCGACGTACTGGCTGGTCTTGTTGACACGTGCGTGTCTGCACATGAGCGTGCACAGCGGCTGCTCGCTCCGTATCCGGAAGCGTTACAGGCTTACCTCGCAGCCGCAATCGGGAGCATCGGGTTTCACGTTGTCAACAAGCGGTATCGTCTGCACGAACTAGACCTGTGATCGTTCGTATCACTACTGCTTTAATCCTTCCGACTCGGAACTCTTCGATAAACGGCTAAGGTCAATGTATCAGCATGCTTCCTGTACCGCCGATGTGTGCAATACTCACACTAGCATCGACTATCATGTGTCCGTAAAGTCTGCAACGGAGACTAGCAATACTCTTTCGTAATTCATTCCGACCGAGAAGTGGGGTCGAAGCAGGCCGGCTCGAACGGTTAACTCCGCATCTTGACCACGTCCCTCTCCCTCGAGCTCGACACTACAACAATTTTTGGGGACGCAGGTAACAGACGACTTCTGTATCGATGATGATTTGGCCTGGCATCGACGGGAACCTTCCCACTAGCGCTCGCCGGCCTGCTCGATTCGTTCATCCACAATGGACCGCTGAGAAGGCTTGGCTGTGCTGGGACGCGCCGCCTTGAACGGCGCGGCATACGATAGCGTATTTGCGCTATGCTCAGCATCCTGGATATGCGGCGACACATGTGCAATCACGACCGTCCTCGTCTTCCTCGTCTCGTTGCGATCGAAAATTGGCTGAACACGTGCATGCTCGTCAGTCCTCACACCACGCACGACTGCGACAGACGCACTTTGAGCAACAACGTGAGCTTGCTCGTGCGGAACGGTACGAGGCTTGCGCCGGACGCTCGCGCGCGCACGCAATCCTTGAGCGCGAGCAGCGAACGGTTGTTGTCCCGAGTTTCTGCCAGACGCGCGGGCGAGTGCTTTTTCGAGTCGGCGTGGCGCTCAGAACCTGCGAGGCTGGGCGTGTCAACGGACAGCAGGATCGACAACGGCAGCACGTACTCGACGAGTATGAGCTCTCCTTCCGTTCCCGCTGCGACGTTTAGGATGCGCAGAGATAGGATGGCATGACTGCGGCTGCTCTTGGCGTTGCGTGAAGTCTGCGCGGTGCGTCGGTGTCCGAGGCAGCGTCCGACGAGGTCTTCTAGCTCCCGTGCGCTCCTAACGCGTATGCTCTGTACCGCTGGGCGCACATTCCCTGTCTGAACAAAGTTTATGAGCGATGACCTCAGCAACCCGTCAAACACGCAGAGGCAGAGAACGTACATCGTCTTGTCGTAGCTCAACATCTTTTCCCTCGCCGGGATCCGCGAGGTCACGCGCTTTGTTGCCCATGAGCTCAAGAAACGTCGCATGGACCTCGACTTGACCATCTGCAGGAATGGCGCTGAAGAGATCGAGGGCGAGCGCAAGCTCAATCGCGTGGATGGAGTATGTCTTTCCAGCGCTCGTCTGTCCGTACGCCAGCACACATGCGACACCGCCTCCCAGCGCGAGCTCGACAAGCCGTGGCGTCTTGACGATGCCTTCGTATATGTCGGCGTTGGTCGCGTCAGGCCCGAAGGACAGATCGGCCGCGTACGCCTTGTGCAGCAGACCGGCGCCTTTCCACTGCTCATCGTCAGCCGACGGCCAGGACCCGGAGCAGCCATGCGTTACGCACCGTCATATTGGGAACGTGGACGACCATGCGTCCGCGTTGTGCGGTGACACCGCACATGAACTCCTCCGGCGCACGCTGAGCGGGAACCTTGGGTACGACGCGCTCTGGTTTGACTTTCACATTGAATGTTGCATTCTCTTCATCGGAGTCTTCGTCGTCAAGAGGCGCGTCGAAAAGCTCTACCTCGCCATCGAGAGGGGGGCGCGTGCGAAAGGCGACGAGCACCGCTGATTCTGGGCCATGCAACTGGTCTCGGGACTGATCGTCGTGCGGCTCGTCGTGGATGGACTGCTCAGCCTCCCACTCGGCAAGGAGCTCGCGATACTTTTTGTGCGTGCTGATTGTGTGCAGCGTCGACAAAGTCATGTCCTGCTGGTAGTAGTAGGACAAGAGGCGGTTGCTAATGTGCGCTACATATCGCCGGGCTCGAGAGCAAGCAACGGAGAATGTTGCAGCGCCAGGGTGCTCGGAGCGTAACTTCCCACCGTGATCGACGTTACATACTTCCCCATTTGGCTTATTTGGATCGACATCACCTGCTGCTCGGCGTTTCATCGTGGGAAACGCCCAAAGCTTTACACAGCACCGCGCTGGCACCGCGTCAAGCACGCTGCCAACTGGCCAATGGATCTGCAGCCCTGAACGGGCTGGGACACTTTGCGATGACTCCTCCTAGATGTGCGTGTGTACGAGCAAGTTTGTGACTGTCAAGCAAGGCCGCCGGGCAGAAAAGTCCATTGTCCCTGTATGTTATCCCAAATGAGGTGTATAGCTTTGAGATTCCCTGAGAGCTGAAACTAACGCCAGCTTCGAACATGAGAATTATCACCGGAATTCGCCGCTGTTCCGAGTCAGATCTGCTGGGTGCCAGTAATGTCTCAAACCTAAAGTACTCCTTAGACGGGAATACAGAACGGTCAGGGGTTGCATTTAATGCATATACGTCCTCTCAGGGCTCATAACAGGTCGGTGATTTACTCATCATCTTTCCCGCTCATTGTACTTAGGGCCGGAGAAGGACGGAGTCAGAGGCGATGGTTCGATCTCATATTTTACAGCTGAGTAGCGCGGTGCCGCTGACTAGCGCTGACTGCCAGCTGTTTCGCGCCTTGCTTGCGCCGTGGCGTACCAAGTAGAGGCTTTGGCTTCTGAACTTTTACTGGGTCATGGAACGAACGGTTATTAATAAGCCTGTGATGTAAATCACTTTGCAGTCTCGCCGCCACTCTATGAGGGATAAATGAGATGTCGAGGACTTGGATTTTCGTAAATTTGAGTGCCTCTGGTGTGCTCCTAGGTCATATTTGGGAGTTTGAGCGTTTCGGTGTGCCCGGAGGTCCGTTTAACATGTGTCTACTCCCTGCCGCGCGGTTCCCTGCAATGTCCATATCAGGACGATGTTTTCCTAAAGCCAGACGGCAGATCACGTCGAAGTCCAGTATTTGTCCCTCACGTGAACCACCGAGACCCATTGGAGAAACCCTGGCACACTGCGCGTTCGCTTGAATAGTCCCTAGGCGGTACCTATGCGCGTTCTCCGGAATCTTTCCGAGGCGCGTATTGGCAAGTTATAAAGTCTGTCTTACACTTGAGAGATGAAACCATCACCTGAGCACCTCCTCATGTTCTACTCGACCGCCCTCACTGCTCTTCTTGCCGCTGTCGTGGCAGTCTCTGCCGCTCCTGCTGCTGAGGCTGACGGAACGACTAGCCTTGGAAAGCGTTGCTTCCATAACGGCGGTCAGTCAAGAGCCTCACATGCTACTCTTCTCCTTCTGACAATTGACGTGCATAGGTGGATGGTATTGGTGCTCTTTCGACGTCGATACGGGCAAGACTGAGGACAGCCCCATAACTGCGAGAGATGAGCACGCTGGAGATGTCCTCCAGAAGCGCTGCTTCCACAACGGTGGTACGTCACTTCACGCAACTTGTCGTAACGGCTGGGACCTATCATTTTGTCCAGGCGGGTGGTACTGGTGCTCGTTTGACGCAGAGACGCCAGCCGTCGAATCTCGCTCCCTTCAAGTTGAGCGCGATACTACGGCTCTCAACAAGCGCTGCTTCTCTAACGGAGGTATACAGCATTGACTGTAGATCTAAAATAATGCTCACCAGACTTTCAGGCGGTTGGTATTGGTGCAGCTTCGACGCAGAGAAACCCAAAGCCCAAGCGCGCGCTCTTCCCGGCGAGGATGGGGATCTTCAGAAGCGTTGCTTCTCGAACGGAGGTTAGTACATATTCAACACCATGAAGATGCACGGACATACCTACTGTAGGCGGCTGGTACTGGTGCGGCGTGGACGAGGAATCCGACGTCCAGGCACGCGAGCTCGGCGGCGAGACTCAGGCTATGTACATTCGCTCCGGCGAGTCTGTCGTCGCAAAGCGCTGCTTTCACAACGGCGGTACGTACTCTTCCTTTCATGGGAGTAAGCCTAACCGGTGTACTTAACAGGTGGCTGGTACTGGTGTGCTAATGACGCCGAAACCCCGGAAGTCAAGGCTCGCGCTGTCGAAGCCGGTGAAGCCCTTCACAAGCGCTGTTTCCACAACGGCGGTACGTCATTCATCTTGGTAGATACTTGTATTAATAAAATTATCCCTCAGGAGGCTGGTACTGGTGCCCGCTCGACGTGGAGAAGCCCGACGCTGAAGCTGCAGCCGCGCCTGCCGCTTCGAGTTAAGTCAGCACTTTCTCCTCCCCTTCTCATTCGATCTGACACCGTCAGTTACAGAGCGCCACCACGTCTCAGTCGTAAATATGGAATTCCAGCCTTCGTCCTCGTTTCCTTTCTCAGGTGCTGCCGCTGACGCGGACTGGTCCGCGCTCTTCCCCCGTGGTGGTGGCTTCCTCCGTCTCTCGAATTCTCCATCCGAGCCGCTTCAGGGGTTCAGTATGTTCCATGCGCTGCACTGCCTTAACGCGGCGCGGATGGCACTCGAAGCGGCTTTCAACGTTTCTTCACCTTTCGCCCGCCAGTTTTTCGACGCGCCGGACTCGTTCGGTCATCTTCAGCACTGTATGATTTATCTGCGCCAGAGCCTCTTGTGCGCTGCGGACGCGACGCTCGAGCCGGAGTCAGAGCACACGCCTGGCGGCGTGGCGGGGAGCGGCGTGCAGCATGTGTGCAGGGATCGGTCGGTGCTGTATGATGCTGCCGAGGAGTTTGCGCCGGCAAATGCAACGGGTGGTATGCATGTTCGTGTTTAGGATGTATTCAAATTCTTCGCTGTTCGTCTATGTTCCACCACTAATCAACTCACGTTTTCTTTGGCAAAAATCTGTCCGGAGACGTCTCTGTACTTTGTGTGAAGGGGAACGGATAGTAAGGAGGTTTAGATCTTGCGAGTACTTCAGAGCGGCCAAACACACCACGTGACATGTTGACAGATCACGTGAGAAGAGCATGCAAGCTACGTATTCAGAAATCGGAAAGCTGACCCCACGCAACCACCAGCGCTTCCGTCTCAGGTGTCTATTGTCCGTCGGAATGTGGTTCATGAATCGCGCCGGCCGCGGGCGAGGCCGCACTTTGTATTTCTGTGGTTCTGCTTCCGGCGGTCTTTCTTCCTCTCCCTATCGTCATGTATAACCAGGACGCTACCTTTCAATTCTCGCCACAAGACAGTCAGAGACCGATGGTGGGGAACGATGGCGCATACTCAAGCGAGGGTGCGCCAAATGCGCCAAATCGCCCACAGCGTGTGGTTGAGCGATCAACCACGACGGCTACACCCAGTCCGGCACTCTCGTTCTCCTCGTCCCTCTGGCCCGCTGAGCCTAGCCTTGCTATAGTGCGCTGTCCGCCCATTGTTTGCATATTCATACTGATGTCAAGTTCTATCAGGATCCCGCTGCCACTGGCACTTCCACCAGAAAGAGAACGGCGAGTGACGCCTTCGAAGACCGTGAGCCCGGGATGCTCTACAGCCCTTCCACCGTGGTACGTCACGTGTTCTTCACTATGCCGTCGCGCTCAAGCGCTGCATTCTCAGGACGTGCAGTCGCGCAAACGCGTAAACGTTAGCCATGCCCATAACAGAGTGGTTGCTCTACCACAGCCGGCCATTCGACCACCTTCGGAGACGCGCCACGTGGACCCACCCGCGCAGCGTTCCTTGCGCTGGTGGAATCCCTCGAATGGCCTCTACAGCGACTGGGCATCCCGCGCCATTCAGGCGCCTTCAACACCTGACAATTTACCGCACGATACGTCGCTGAGCGCACCAGGGTCGATGCATAACCTTCACTCCTCTTCGACCACCGTGGCGCAAACGTTCAGGCAAACTGCCGCTCTCGACGTGGTTCCAGCCACTGAATTCAGCACACATCCCAGCGCACTCGACTTCAGACCATCGTTTTCGTTCGACGTGCCCAGCGGTCTCGTCTCCACCATCCCACGTTCAGCACGTCGCCCTCCGACATTGCTATTGCCACCGTCCCCCATTATGCACCGCGTTGAACGCAAAGACGGAGACTCTACGGTCCCGCAGCAACAGCCTATATTCCAGCCACATGCATACGCTCCGATCACCGAACACGACCATCCCAATCATGCAACCCACAGCGTCGCCACCAGTCATCGTACACCACACTCCTCGGACGCTCGTACTATTGCACCGCAACTTCCGCCGCCCATGCGGAGAACGATCGAGCGCGACAGGCAGCTAGAAGACATTTCAGCGGACGACGATGGGTTTCAGGGGACGGAGATCGCACCGGGGATTATCCCGCAGTCCGTCTTCGACGGTTACAGCGAGCAGAGACCCAGGTCGGACGAGGCTTTCGGTCACGACGTACTGCTGGAAAGCGGCGAAGACTCTGGCGAGACCGAGTCGAGCGTCGTCCCGGATTCCGCGGCCGGGTCCACCGTTAGGCAGGAGGTCAGTGGGCGAAAGACTCGTAACCGGAAGGCGAAAACCTCAAGGAATGGCGCATCATCCTGTACGCCGATCATACTCTCGACGTCAGGCTGCTGACGAGTTGCGCTCAGCGTCGAATGATCAGGCTGCTGCGCAGGGTGTACGGACGCGTAGACAAACCAAGACGGATCGTGGACCTGGAGCGTCACGCTCGACGGACGCATCGAGACCTGCAAGTATAGAGCTGGAGGATGGAGCTTCAGGTACGCTACGAATGTTGCAACCCTGAATGCGAGACACTCACGTCAGGCTTCAAGGCTCCTCCTCGCATCACGAAGCTGGCGCGGCGACGACGACGCCCAGCACGGTTGGGCCAAGTGTCCAATCCTATAGCACAACAAAACCTCCTGGCGCGCCGCCGACATGGCGTCCTCTCTACGAGCGTGGGCTCGAGAAAACGCCTTGCTACTTCTGCGACCACCTCGTACGGACCACATCCCTAGCGGGCGAGTCGCGACTGGACGAGCTACAGTCGCATTACGTCGGCGAGCCGGGAAAGAAGCACTGTTCCCACTGGAAGGACAACGAGATTGAGCGC
Organism: Exidia glandulosa HHB12029; assembly: GCA_001632375.1. NCBI lineage: Eukaryota > Fungi > Basidiomycota > Agaricomycetes > Auriculariales > Exidiaceae > Exidia > Exidia glandulosa. The sequence goes on from KV425906.1 coordinate 219,684, forward strand.
GTGAACGGAGACGTGCCGCCCGAGAAGATGGAGGCTATCGGCGAATTCATAATGGAGCGCAATCCAGAGCTGGCCGACGTCGGGTTCGAGTACTTCCAGTTCCAAAGGAAGGTCAAGGGATGGATCAAGGCATGGTGGGACTCGCTGCTGCCCGAGAAGCGAGCTGGTTATCCGGGACATCGCGGTTCGCGGTAGGTAAAGGAGCAGGCGTGTATGATTTATCGTCAGCGGCGGCAGGAGGTCTGGTTGTGATATCGGCCTGGACGCGGCGGTGCTCGATGATTAGAAACTAGACGCAATGTACCTTATACCTTTGTCCGGGGGCGACCAGGCAGCGACGAAGAATCGATGGGTAGGATCATTAGCATAATATACAAAAAATCTAGACCACGCACCTCTCGCAAGAGACCATTTGCTCGGCCATGCTAGCCACGCCGGAGTGAGTGCCCATGACGGAACAAGGAAGAGAACCAGAAATTCTTTTCTCGGCACGTTGCGATTTTCTTCTTCCTCCCATTATGATCGAGCTCCTGGCCGATGACGAGGCCCGCGTCGCGTCAGTGGGCTGCGACAGAGTGTCGCAGAAAAACTCGTCTACCAGTTCTATCAGTTTGGACTCTACGCTCTGCCTTCCGGACGAGATATTGGCCGAGATATTCTGCCACAATACGCGGCAACCCTTCACCATGGCGGCAACGTGCAGACGATGGCGGGCCGTTGCGCTGCTGACGCCAGCATTGTGGACCGACGTATCGTACACGATATCAAAACGAGCCGCATTCCCGCAAAACCGCTGGGCCTCGTGTTTCGAGACGCACGTCGAGCGTTCTCGCGCGTTACTGCTTGACGTCGACATTCACTGGCGTGCAACCCGCGGTTTGGTCCCTGATCTACATATGGCGGTTCTTGCGCTCACACGCCGCGCCCGAACGTTCTCGTTCAAGACCCACGCAAACATGGGTCCCTACGAATTCTTCGGGGCGGCACCGCATCTTCTTGACTGCACAATAACCCATGCAGTGGAGGATGTGGGTAGCCTTCCCTGGAGGCTATTCCTTCAGGCTCCCCGGCTCACGAGCTTCGCATTTCGCGGTTACAGGTTGGATTGGGCCGGGAACCAACCAACCTTTCCGCACATTCGAAGGCTTGCTTTGGATGAATACGCCTTCGCGGCTAACGACTTCAGTTTTACACTGGAACGCCTTGTGCCGCACGTGCAAGAGCTCTCGTTGATCGTCCGCGGCGTATGCGCCTCCTCGTTGTCCGTCCGAGCCCCGCATCTCCGCACCCTCCGGCTGTCTATGCCATCCGGAACTCTGGGATTCATCCCCGCATGCGACTTTCCTGCGCTACGCACAGTCTCTATCAGTCTCGTAGAGTACTCGTCGGAGGCCAACATCACTGCGCTCATGCACTCCTGCCTCGGTACTGTCGATGCGCTAAGCCTCAGCTTAGGTCAAAATCTTCTCTCGACATCTGTCCTCGACGGGTTGACAGTATGTGGAAATGTGAAGTCTCTGAACCTCGTCATGGGATCATATCCAGACGATCGCATTCCGATTATCGAAGGGCTTCGTCTTCCAGCCTTATGTCCTCGATTGGAGACCCTCACGCTCATCTTCCGGGGCTCGTCGGCGGGATTGTTCTCACTGGTGTGGCAACCATTTGCACGTGCGGTGGATGCACTTGCCGAGGCGCGGCGACCAGTCCTCAAGAGTGTCGAATTATTCGATCCGGACGACGAACTCGTACCAGGTGCCCTTCAGGCGTTGCAACAGCGTCTCAACACTACGTTGGGCTCCGCGTAGCTGCACATCGTCGTCTGCCAGTGGAGACTGTCCAACGGACGTATTCTTCGCAATCGTGTTTCCATGTACAGAAACTCCCTATGCAAATGCAGCGTCCAGAAGTCTGACTGCCTCCTCTGCCGAACCCCACGAACTCTGATACCCCTGCCCCGCATGACTACCAGCTCTTGAGAATTTACACATACAGTGAAGATACGAAAGTCGGCTCACCCATAGTTGTACACAACGACCTTGTCTTCCCACTTGCCCGCCTCGAGCCGTATACCGTCGCGTCGTCCAGGCCGGAATCCGCAGCCCTCTTCCAGTATCAGCGCCTCCAAGTCGCTAAGAGTCGGATTTGGAGTCTGCACGAGCTGCGGAGCGAGCTTCAGGGCCCTCTCCAATATGGACTTCGTTGTCCCCGCGCGAGGGAGCGGGAAGTAGTCATCTGGCTCCATCGCGCCCCCGATGATCACCTATAGTAAGCACATGAGCAACACGCGACCATTCAGTAGAGATAATGCACCTCTCCAGAGGCACGCGGGATCACGTATACAGGCGGCTCAAGGAGCTCTTCACCGGGCTTGTGCTTGCCGCTGCCGCTGAGGGTCACACCCCAGTCCACCCATGGTGCCTTTATCAGGACGGTCTGGCCGCGGATCGGGAAGACAGTAAGGTCTTCGACGCCGCCGAGACTGCGAGCGCCGAGGCCGGTACAAACGATTACAGCGTCAACAGGGCGAGTCGGAGTGAATGCCCCGCTGTAGACCTGTGCTGGTATGAATGTTGAATGCGACGAGTATTGATGGCGAGAGCGTTACCTGAGAGATATGCATGACTCGCGCGCGAAGGAGACGTCCGCCGAGAGCGAGAGCCCGCGCGAGGAGGTAGGCGAGGTACGTGGGGACATCGATCGTAACGGTCGTAAATTCTAAACCCGCCTTCGCGCCTTTATCCGCCAATTCTTCCTCTTTCAGATACCTAAACTGGAGTATTGCAAGCCGTTCAGATTCAAGTGTAAAGAGTATGGGATGGGCGTACTTACATCGGGCATGAAGTCAAGCGCCGCTTTTCCCTGCGCAACGTCGGATGGGACGGATCGGTAGTATTCTGTCTGCTTCAGGCGCATGAAAAGCGAGGATGTCGCGGTAGACGGATCTGACATCTCCCACATCCGTTTGAACGTCGCGCGATCGAGCTCTGGATACCGACATGCTTCAATTGCGTTGACGCAGAAGTCAAGTTTTTGACTGACGTTGCTGGAGTGTATCCTCGAGCGAAGCAAAGCTGACATGCTGCGCACCCTGGGGAATCATCAACACCAATGTACACAGGTATAAGAGCACAGCAAACGTACAGCCCACAGACTTGCATAGTGGGCGAGCCCGCTCTTGCGGTCGTCACTCGGCAACGCGTCGGCGATAATTGTAACATCGTACACATCGCGTTTCGTCTCGAGGAGATGAACGGCTGTCGAGAGGCCGATGACTCCCGCACCGAGGACGACGATGTGTTTCTTCGCGGTCATGAAGGTAAGCACCAAGGAAGGTCCAGGCGCGGGAGTTTTGGGATAGGGGCAATCCGGACCGAAACACCGAAGGTGACCTTTCCCGTTTTGTCGTCTCTCGCTGTGCGCGTCGTCAGAATTTGACCATGAACGTTTGCGGTATCATCATACAATAACGACAATAATTACATACACAGGAAATGATCAGGCTGTGACAGTGCGCTTCATGAGCTTCCGTATGGATTCCAACGCTACGCGATTTGCCTTTCTGCTCGTCAACTTGTCATGCGACGTGGAGACGTAAACCGCTACCGGAGTACGGCGACATATCCCTGGATTAACTGCATAAGAATATACGACAGAATGGAGAAGAAGAGAGCGTACTGATATTGGCCGAGCAGCGCAAATCGACGTGTGCGCATGTCTTCTCCAGTAACAAGGACGCGAGTTTCCACGAGCGGAATTTCTCGCCTGTGTCTACATCAACGTGCAGAGTGACAGACTCCAAGTCGGGAGCCCTTCTCTGAGCCAGCATAGCCCACACCGTGCGACTGCTCTGGCACGGGTCCGATGAGATGAAAGTCTTGTACAGTGGCGGACCCCACCTCTCGGTAGAGATCAATTTGCCTCCGCAGGCCTAACGAATACAGCTACTGCTTTGGGAGTTGTACCACTGTACGCGCACAGACAAGGGGAGTCTAACCATATATTATTATGTAATCCGGAGGCAAATTTCAATTTTTTCGTCGAAATTGGCAAATCCAAATGCTTGTGAAACGTCGAAAAACGGACTTAGGCGAATCCCGACTTTTCCATCCGACCATGGGTCGGCGCAATGCACGCCAGACCGCTGCACGAGCTCGCGAGGCACTGAAACGTGGACAACCGCTCCTTGCGGCAGATGATGCAGACGGGCGCGATCCCGATTATGCGTCTAGCGAGTCGGAGGACGGGCCCGCGGAGAAGCGCGACATGTCGCATCAACAGGCGGCACGCTCTGCGCACAAGCCAGCCCTTGTCTCGAATATCAATCTCTCCGAGGACAGCTCGAGTGATTTGAGTGATGATGACGAGGAAGTTGAAGAGCTTGACGCGTCGGCTTGGCGGTTAGCGACCCGGGGACGCTACCCAGCGTTTATACGATCGATGGTGCGCACAATCCATCCCCCTGTGACCTGTAACTGACCGTTTCTTGCACGCTCACAGAAGCAGTCCACTTTGACGGGAAAGCGGGCTGCCGAAGAGCCGCAGGAAGAGCGTCCGCGCAAACAGCGCGAGCTTGACCCCATGGCACGTTCCAGGGTTTATTCGGGCTCGAGTGCGACCACACAGTGGAGGAACAAGGACCGTGCTGCAAAGCACGATGCGCATGCGCGAAAGTTTCAGACGATCGACCGTTTCTTTGGGGTACGTTCTGTTTAGCAAAAAGTGACGCTCCTGACCTTTTCCGCGTAGAAAAAGAGTGAACACGCGCCTCCTGTTTCGCACTCTGGGCCCATGGAAGTTGATTCTGACGAGGAAATAACAGTACTGTCACCTGACGAGTTCCGCGCTGCTCTGGGGGTCTCAGTCTCCAGTACCTCGCCGCTACAGGAGCGTCCGATGTTGGACCTCCGAGAGGGTCCACAGATCGGCAGCACACCCGACAACTCGTCAGCTGCTGTTACAGATGCTGCCTCATCCCCCTGCGCCGACGACTTGCTCGATGATCTTGCTGCTAGCTTTGCGGATCTGTCTCTACATGTTCCAGTAGCTGTGGCCGACATTCTTGCTTCGTTCCAGCAGCTATCTGTTTCGAGGTCCTCTCACGGCTATTCCGATCTGTCCAACAGGACGCAGGGTCTGCCGCTGCCAGAAACGATTGCTGCGCTGTATTCGGCTCCAATGCCGTTCGCTTCTCTGCCCCTCGCAGCTCCAGCACTTGGGTGCCAAACTCCCAATGCAGAGAGCTCATCGTCAGAGTCAACTATTCCTATGGGTCCCCGCAATGCATCCCAGTTCGAGCGCATGGCAGGCCGTTTGCAGGCGGCGATGTTGCAAGCCAAGAACAGCAAGAACATCGATACCGCTCTCGAGCTACGCCTGCTCTCAGAGTACAACATCCTTCGCGAGCGCTACCGGAGGGACAGCCGCTCCGATCCCAGTGGTGCAGCAGCACTACAGGTTGCATCGACTCAGCCAGGCTATAATCGCGTCGGAGAGGGTTTCTCGCGCGGTCTCAGCTTCGCACGTACGATTCAGCGTCGCGCAGCGTATTTTCTCGAGCACGGAGAGCTACCGCAGAGTACTCAAGGCAAAGGCGCAAAGCACGAGTCGCTTCTTGAGCTCCCCGGGATGCAGGACGGCATACACCAATTCATTGCAGGTCTAGGCGTGGGCAAGGTGCGTTGGGCTGGTCCCTATTCGCTGGATGGTCTCTAAATCATCAATAGATCAATCCACGTCGCCTTCAACAACATGTGAACACAGTTTTACTACCAGACCTCGCACCGGGCAAGTCGGTTAGCGAGAAGACCGCCCGCAAGTGGCTCAAGATTCTCGGTTACCACAAAGAGAAGCACAAGAAAGGTGTATATGTCGATGGACACGAACGCTCAGACAATGTGTTCTATCGGCAGGGCCTCTTTCTACCAGAGATTCAGGTGCACGAGAAGTACGTCTTTCACATCTATATCCATCGCAAAAACTGATGAACTGCCAGCCTTAGTGTCAAATACGACGATACGACGGGCGACGCGATACTGCCCAAGCTCGGAGATGGAGAAAAGAGACGGCACCTCATTTTTCACGACGAATGCTACTTCAATGCAAACGATCGAGAGACGACGATCTGGCTCAAAGATGGCGAGCAACAGCTTCGTCAAAAGGGTCGTGGGCGAGGTATCCATGTCTCGGGTTTCATCTACGAGGACGGTGGCTATCTTCGACTGGACGCTCGTGCACGGGCTAAACACGACGCACTGCCTCGTAGCGAGCACCTCAAGACAACGGATTCGATGGTTATTATATATCCCGGTAAGAATCACGATGGATGGTGGGATCTTAAACAGCTCTTTGCTCAGGTCCGTGTCCATGGCCTTTACATGACCACCGTTCCGCTGACAAGCACTCAGATTGTCGATGCACTCGACGTTTTCGAGTATCTGCACCCCGAGGATCAAGCCGTCTTCATCTTTGATCAGTCGACAGCGCATGCCGCCTACGCAGACGACGCACTGGTCGCATCCCGCATGCAGGTCGGCTCCGGTACGAAGCAGCCGAAGATGCACGATACTCGTATTCCCGCCGACAACCCCGACCCGAATCTGCGAAATAAGCTGCAGAAGATGGTCACGGACGACGGTCACCCGAAGGGAATGGAGATTGTGCTTAAAGAGCGCGGCTTGTACGACCGGATCCGTCCCGGTGGACACGGCAAGCCCGTGGGCAAGTGCAAGAACTGCTCCGCGTCCGAAACTAAGCGTACAGAGCTGGAAAAGCGCGCGCGCGAAGCACTCGAATCCGACCCTGAGCTCTATGGCTCCCTTAGTGAGTTATAATACTTGTACGCTCTGCATACTGATGTGGCTAGGCAATGCAATGTCGGTGCTGGCATCCGGGTCCGATGCGCCTATTCCAGACTCGGGCGACGAGTGGTGCTGTATGCAGAAGTGCTTATCCCTGCAGAAGGACTTCCTGGCCGAGAAACCCAAGATACAGCAATACATCGAGGGCAGAGGTCACTTCTGCACCTTCCTGCCGAAGTTCCACTGTGAACTGAATCCGATCGAGATGGTATGGGCATACGCGAAGCAGAGTACGTCTATACTACCGTTGGACGCAAATGTTTTACTCACATCACGCAGAGTTCAGAGCTGAGGCAGACGGAACGTTCCCTACGGCCAAGGCCCTCGTTCCAAAGTGCCTCGATGCCGTATCGACGACAACAATCCGGCACTACTTCCGGAGGGTTTATCGTTACATGGACGCGTATCGGTGCGTTGCGTACAGTAATATCACTCTGTGACTTACCTTCTTGTCTTTAGAAAAGGTCTCGATGCGAAACAAGCCGCGCACGCGGTCAAAAAGTACAAGTCGCACCGCAAACTGCCTGAGAGCGTCATGAAGGATTTTGATAGTGATTCCGATTGAACTAGTGTCCCTGTACTTCCAAAATTGACGCCATCGTCTTCGCCGTCCCCGAAAGCCTATATATATGATCTTACCTTCTCGAAATTTGCTTCCGTTAATATCCCGGAAGCAAATTTCAATTTCGGTCGCGCGATCAAGATATATCAAAGAATTATTTCAGGGTAAGCAATACAGTTGGAGGGATCCCTTATCGTAGCCGAATGCACTGTGTTTTGTAGTTCGGGAACGCGGTGTTGTTGAGTAATAAGAATTGCGAGGTTCATACCGCACGGGCACTACCGAGAGGTGGGGTCCGCCACTGTACGGCGAAGGAGCGAGATTCCGACCGTCGACGTGGATATCAAGGTGTCGTAGGTTCGGTGGAAGCGGGAGTTTTCCGAAATCTTCTTGCACGTCAAGGCTTAGGCTCTCCAGACGCAGAAAGGCGTCCAATCCAGCTCGGCGCGGCATGCGAGCAAGTGCCAAGCACTTCAACGTCTCGCACACCGGTACTAGAATCTCGTCAATGGAGGCAGTCGTCCGTGTCGGAACTGTTCCAGCATATGCGCGGACAGCGTCAAGCGTAACTTCGCGCAGCGTGCGTCTCGTCTCCTGTAGAAGGCCGTGTATTGCCGCCAGTCCTGCCGTCACAGAACGCAGGCAAAGGACACGAAGAGCCGGCAGGTGATACTCTTCCTGATAAGGCCATGCAATGGCTGAAGGCGCGCCGAGCAGCGTTAGCTTACGCACACGCCTCAGAGCGTCTCCAGCACGGAGGAGCGGGGGACATCCTGCGTGGACGACTACGCAGGCAGCAGGACGGCTGTCGATTACAAGTTCCTCCACGTGCACCAGGGTGCCCGGGATCATGATCACATGCATGTCCTGTACACGCACAGCTCGTACGTTGGGGAGATGATGGAGTATATCGGAGAAGACTTTGATTGCGAGACAATGCCTCGCCCTGTGCCTCGCCAGGCGGCCGTCACGCGAAGTCGAACATAGAGGAAGAGCGACGCGATGCACACGCGCCGCGAGTGCGGGTTGAGCCCTGACCGTACGCAGAAAGCTGACGCACGCCTCGAAGTCTGGGAGCGGGACTTCAAGGTAGAGCTCGTACATCGCTGCAGCGGTCCAGGCTCGACATACGCGAGGTGCACCAGCGAGTGCGAGGTCGACGGGAGGAATGTCGTCGCCATGAAACGCGTCCGCGGGATTCCGAGTCGGACGAAGGTGCGCGAGAATCATGAGAAGCACTTCGGGTGGTAGCTGACCCGCGAGCGACTGTTGTAGCCGCAGTGTTTGTTGCGGAGCCAGCATCGCTTTCGAGCTGGCGCGACGAAGGAGCATAGGAGCGACCATGGCGCAAAATCGGAGATGCGAGGTCCAAGCGTACGTGAAGCCCTGTTTATCGGGACGCAGACCACAGCATTCGGTTCCCGGTTGAAGCTGCACCCGACACCCGGGCTATGTTTGCGCATGCAGCGTTTGCACCGGCTCAACGGCCTGCCCACGGGTGCACAACGCGGTTGCAGACAGCGCAGATAGTAAGTAACTGTGGCGGTGGTGCCAGCGCACGCACCTTTGTTTGACATATTGGCACTGAACGGAGCTCGAGAGAATGGTATTGCGAGAGCAAGGCGAAAATATCTTCTGGGCCAGACTACTCGACGAAAAGGCGAAGTCCAAAGGACCAAAAGGACGACCGCGATTCTGCCTGAGTTGTCGCATTACTAGACGAAGAGTGCTATGAGAGATACACACCTGCCGAAGGACGTTTCTCGCAAACGTTGCGAGGTTCAAGGCGCGATTCGCACGGTGCGCGTGTGGAACGCTGCTGCGCTGCACCACATGTCGAGGACATGACGCGTCCGCGATACAGAGTCGACATAGAGCGCACGCCCATTGCCGTAAGTGCTCTGCGCTGCGTGAGGGATACCATGGCTGAAGCAATCGAAACAGGATTCGCACAGTGCGGTGCATACCTCGGCAGAGTATCCACGCCGGTACGCATAAGGTCACCATTCCACGCGATATGACGAAGGAACGCGGGTACACGAATACACGAGACGAGAACGCCTTGTATCCCGATGTGGTGACAGGAGGTGAAGATTCCCGGATTCATGCAGCAGTACAAACACCCTGCAGATATCTGGGCAGCACACAGACAGCAGTACAAGCATCAAATCGCATTGTGCAGCGGGTATGGCGGCAGGCTGTAGAGGCGCGGTTCCATGCACGCTGGGAAGGTCGAACCTCGACCGGCGGACTTTCAAACGGAACAACACCGAACAAGAAGCGCCCCCCGGGTAATACCTTACCAGCATGGTGGCCGAAGATAGAATACTATGGAGATTTAATGTGAAAACGGCGGTGGGTCCAGAAATGTTTTGCTCCACGATGTTTCATACTTACATGCACGTCCGTTTACGTAAAGTCTGACTTCCCACTCCGCTGCTTCTATGCCGTATTTCAGATTCTGCTATGCCAGCTATCTGCATGTTGGAGCACTCTATTGGACTCGTGATGACTTCTTTGGTCCGCTGACGTCGATATTGGCACAAAGCGCGTTTGTCTTCGCCTTGCACCCGTCACAAGTTTCCCATGGTACTATGCACTGCGTCTCCTAGCATGAACTCTGTAACATCGGCGGTGAGCGACGAGCACCGGTGAGCGGCAGATTTCAATTTCAACCGGCGTGCACGTGTACATCGCGGCGGCCGCACCTCGCACTCCCCGTCTGAAACCCGTCGCGATCACCACTGCGCGTGAGTATAAGAGGAGTTTCCAATATTCAGTGAAGTACATTCAATTTACTAGTCCTCCAACCAACATGCGCGTCATCGCCATCCTCGCCACCGTCCTCCCCATCTCTCTCGCCGCGACCACTGCGAGCAAGGGCACCGTGTCGTATGACACGACGTACGACAACTCAAAACTCTCTACGCTGAACACCGCTTGCTCCGACGGCTCGCACGGCCTGTACACAAAGGGCTTCAAGACCATTGGCGCGCTGAAGACGTTCCCATACGTCGGTGGCGCGCCCGCCATCACCGGCTGGAATTCAGCGCAGTGCGGCAGCTGCTACAAGGTCACCTACAAGAACACGACTGTGACATTCACCGCTATCGACAAGGCGAACACGCTCAATATGGGCCTTAACGCCATGAATAAGCTCACTGGCGGTCAAGCAAAGAAGCTTGGCAATGCGAATATTATATACCAAAAAGTGTCATCGAAGGAGTGTGGACTGTAAACAATAATAATGCACGAGCTTCTTCTCCGTACCCAGTAGAAAATCGAGTACAGCATTAATGGCGCTCGACCGATGGTTGTTCATAATTTCCGCGGGCGGCCGCCGCAGAAACTCCTCTCTCTCCGACTCTGATTCTCACACATATGTTTTCGAACTGACCAGACGCCCAGCAGGGTGGGCACAAGGCTCTTGTGAATGTAGCCTGCTGCTCCAGACCTATAATCCCGTCAGCTTCGTCCGAAATATCGCAAGTCTAGGCTACTGCCTCAGCCATGTGCCGGCATTTTATTAACGCTGTGCACGCACTGCGTACTGCGCGACGGCCTCGAACGCCTCCAGAATTGACGATACGACAGCTGTCAGCAGGTCTGACATGAGCTCGGGCTTCTTTCGGCCCTTGTAGACAGTGATGTCCGGGATGATGCCCAGTGAAAACCGGCGTGAGCCGGAACGAGCGCAGACGACTCTTGCGCTCAGAATCGTGAGCCGAAACGAGTCCAACCGAGCGGCCGCTGGCACCGCATGTGCGCTCCAATAAACGCTCGTCGCGAGTCAGCTGGACCGCGTGCCGGGTCCAGTACGTCCAATTCCGTCGTTTGCGCAGGTGTTGAAACTGTCGGTGGCAATATGGTTCGCGACGCCGCCCGTATTGCGCCGACGCGCGCGCAGCGGCAGTGCATCCCACGTCCACCGCCAACTCACATCCCTTCCTGCTCACACTAGTTGTGCTACGTCGTATACGCGCAATGTACATGTCTGCTCGGTCGTAATCAATAGGCATATTCTCGGATCTTCGACCTTATCTACCCTCCCACGCAAACCGCATTGGCCACGTCGCAGCACCGGGTGCTTAGCCACCTCAAAGGAGCTGGGTCTCGGGGCCGTAGACCTCCCTCCTCCCAATCGCAACACTGCGCTATGTCGACCTACAAGTGTAGTTGCACAAAGTATTGTACTGCACCTGGCCGACCCGATCCAAAGCCCGTATCCGCGAGTACCTGGCATAGTCACCGCCAGTGGAGAGACAAGGATCGTCACAATCGACAGCTGCAAGCAAAGGCAGTCGCCCCTCCAGTGGATCTCTCTAAGCGGGCTCCCTCGGGTCAGCAGACGACCACCACAGCTTCACGGCCGTCCGTATCTGTAAGTGAACGACTCCCGCATGTGCTCTAGCTGACACTTTATTCAGAAGACTGCGCTGGGCGATAGCCCGCTGTCACCGCGTTCGCTTCCTGCCAGGCATGCATTCGATGTGAGTAGACCTGCCGCCGTGTGTCCACCTCGCTACTAAAATGACTTGCGCAAACCCTGCAGCCACCAGACCCGATGGATGTCGACTCGTTTAATGACGCCTCTGACAGTGCTTTGCAAGACCCCGCTTCCTTCTTGCCGTCCATCCCTGACAACGATGAACTCGAGCCTGACGAGCCCGAGCCTGGGAGCCTTGCAGCGCAGGAGATCAGCGAACCGTCTCACGGCGAAACTGGTGACCATAGTGCAGCGGAGGGCTCTGCGAGCTTGCCTGAGTCGTCGTCTTCTGCAGATGACACGGGTCCGCGTTCGAGCATCCCCGAGATCCAGCTGATCCAGGACTATATCGCCGCTGTGGAGGCCGCGGATATCAATAATGGCGACCTTTCTTCTGCATCTGTACATCGTCTCTTGAATCCGCCCACGTCGCAGCTTGTGCTTGACGAGGAGAAGGACCGCGGGCTTCTTCTCAGCCTCCGGCAGTTTCTTGCGCATGCGAACGGTCCGGAGAATGGCTATGCAGCATCCATACGTGCGTGCAAACGAGCAGGTGTTGCTGAGAAACTCTACTCTCTCGCCGAGCTCAAAGGCTGGATGTCGGATGCGACGGGCGTTATACCGATCGTTCACGACATGTGTCCCGCGAGCTGCCAAGCGTACACGGGACCGCTGGCTGCAGAAGAGTCGTGTCGTACGTGCAAACTCTCTCGCTACATTCCGGGGTCGAATCGGCAACCTCGGCAGACATTCCACACAATACCACTTGCTCCTGTCGTTCAGTCTATGCATCGCGATCCCGACGTTTCTAAGCAGTTTCAGTACGGCGCGCAGAAGCTAGAGGATACATTGCAGTACGCTAAGACGCACGAGGGCAAGATTCCTTTATACGACGACATTCTCTGCGGTCGCGACATTCTGCGCGCTTATGCTCGGAAGGACATCCTCCCGTCGGATATTCTTCTAATGGGCTCGTACGACGGATGCCAGATCTATCACGACAAGCAGTCTGACTGCTGGATATACATCTGGGTCTTCATTTCTGTCTCGCCGGACAAGCGCTATAAAAAGCGTTGGATTATTCCCGGTGGCTTTATACCGGGGCCGAATAAGCCCAAGTTCTTCGAGTCGTTCATCTTCCCAGGTCTTCATCACATCGCTGCTGTGAATAAGCTACCGAACGGTGGCTTACCGGTCTGGCACGCTGATATGGGCCGTCTGCGCCATCACCGTCTCTATTTCCTACTAGCCACAGCAGATGGCCCTGCGATGACGAACTGGAACGGTCTGGTTGGCCACAGCGGACGGCTTGGCTGTCGCTTTCACTGCAAGATGCCTGGCAGGCACAAAGGCGGGCAGGGAGGTCATCACTATCCGTGCATGCTCAAACCGACACATGCGCAGAAGGGATCCGATCACCCTGATATCGGCCTGGAGACGCTACCACCGGCATACTCTGCCACATTTGCGGATGACTTGCAACATGTCATTGACTCTCCGAACCCGACCGTCTACGCGCAGCGTCGCGCCGCGACCGGCATATCGAAGCCGAGTATTCTTTCGGGACTCGGGAAGGCCACGCTCGGTGTCCCGCAGATGTGCTCTGGAGACATTATGCATCTTGTTCTCAATCTCGGAGATCTCTTGACTAGTCTCTGGCGCGGCACTATCGATCATGCTACATCGGATTCTCCGACTGACTGGAGGTTTGCTGTTCTGACCGGCGCGACGTGGGAACGTCACGGTGCGGACGTTGCTGCCTGTACACCGTTCCTCCCCAGCTCGCTTGATCGTGCACCACGGAACCCTGCCGAGAAGATCAACAGTGGCTATAAGCAGTGGGAGTTTCTCATCTGGCTATTCTGCTTGGCGCCCGCACTCCTCTACAAAGTGCTTCCAGATGACTACTGGAAATCATTTTGTAAGCTGGTCCGCGGAATCCGCCTCCTCTATCGTCGCCGACTTACGCCCGAGGAGATTAAGGAGATGGATGTTAACCTCCGCGAATTTATGCTGGAGTTCGAGCGCTTGTACTACGAGCGCAACCCCGATCGAGTGCACTTCGTACGCCAGAGCATACACGTCCTTTGCCACTACGCAAGCGAGGCTGCTCGCGTTGGGCCTGGCATATGTTCCTCGCAGTTTCCCATGGAGCGCACAATCGGCATTCTGACTGGCGAGCTGCGTTTACACACTGGCGCAGTATATGCGAATCTGTCTCAGCGCGGTCTCCTCCGTTCAATGCTAAATGCATTGCTTGCGATGTGCCCCGAAATTCAGCTCGATGACGATGACGATGACGACCTGCCAGCAAACGCGATCGACAGCGGCAACGGCTATGTGCTCCTCGGGAAAAGAGCGACCGGGCGCAAGTCCGTCTCGGAAGAAGAGAGCAAGGCGCTATATGACTATGTCGTTGCAAAGTCTGGCCCGCTGCCACCTGCAACAGTTTGGGCACCGCAGATTATGAAATGGGCCCGTCTCCGACTTCCAAATGGTCAGATCGCTCGCTCTGTATTCAAGGAATGCGGCAAGTCGTTGCAGAACCTTCGCAACACTAGGAACGTCAAGGTATGTAGCTATCTATAGTGTTACTCCATACTCGATGATGGCCGGTCACCACGACATTTCTGGCGCCGACGGCGCGAACCTTGACCTGGACGCTGCTGCGCCGCTTCCAAGTTCAGATATATAAGGAGCTAACGTCTACAGGAGATGGCCTTCATTCACACCCACACCCATCCAACACACACGCTTCACGCGTTTCATCCTCACATCTACACAAATTCGCCCTATGCTAGCGTCTCAGCTTGCACTCTTCGCTCTCGCCGCTCCGGCCGCTCTCGCTGCGCCCGCTCGACGCCAATTGCAGTATAACCTCTACAATGACGGCACGAAAGGCTCGGTCACCAATCTCGCGGACGACTTCGGCGCGACGTATCACGCGTCGGCGTTCATGTCGCGTCAAGGCTGCAGCTCGAGCGCTTTGATCACGTATTGCTACACGGGCGACCTCTCTGGAGACACAACCCAAGAGCTCGAGACGGCAGACTACCCGCCCTATCTTGTAGGCGGCGTCGGCCAAGCGTCGGCACTAACCAACGCGCCCTCCTCCTGAGCGAGACGCATCGGAATACCTCGGGCATCGTCACGCACACGGTCCGGTTCCACATCAGTACATCGTACACGGACGTTCCTCTCGCTGGCCCCGCCAATTCTGTCACCTTCGTTGGTCTGCGCAACTTCGACTCCACGATCGGGTTGAAGGCACTCGACGTCCGTGCCCGCACGTTCACAGGCGAGGAGACGGCTGGAACTGCGCTGTACGTTGCTGTCGTCGGCCAGACAGGCAGCGAGGCATTCCCGTCCGAGTTCCCACTTTCGGCTGCCCTAGGCAGGACCATCGAGGTCACCTACAGGCTCGGCGTCAACGGCGCGAATGTCGACGGTGGCGCGAACGTTGCCATCGTCTCTGCGAAGTTTGTCGACAACGGCGACGAGCTCTTCAGCGTCGGAGTCGCCAGGACCGCGTTCCCGGGCGGCATCGTTGACGCATCAGCCCACCGTCTCATCTTCGGCGCGGATCGCCAGGTCTCGTCGGGCATGAAGACCCTCAAGTAAGTACCCGACTTCTGTATTGAGACTGCTCAGCTCTGACTCCTCCTCTTCTAGGCTCTGGTTTGGTGATTACTCTGCAACGCCGCTCCCCATTTCGACGCCGGAGAAGCGCTCGGCGTAAGTCCCAGCAGCTATTTGCACCCTCTCGGACATGTTGCCCTCCCTCACCGATTTTTCTTACTTCTATCGAGTCTTGGACATAATGACTTTACGAACGGACATGATGTAGCTTAGATCTTATAACGAACTCTCTAATCAAATCAAGTGTCTCCAGAGATTTATGTGAGCCTGTCCGAGTCGGAATGCGGCGGAGGCCCGCATCTCTTCTTTTACCCATCTCCGCACGCTGTCTTCCTTTTACTACCAGCTATCGGTGCTCGTAGTCGGCATATCACCGCGCATACGCACCGTCTGCAATGGCCACACTACGTCTTTCTTGTTCCACAGTCAGCGACACGCGCTGGTCGTGGTATTGTTAATGACGTGCCTGGCCTGTCGTCACCGCGAGACGCTGTTTACCTCGAAGTCAAGGGCACACATAGCGAGCACGACATCATTCTTCGTCTCTGCCTATTGCTAACGGGTACCTACGCGCTGGAGCTTTCTAGGGGCCACCGCGCGTCACTCGCGGCCGTTTTCTCCGTCTTCCACCGCTGGTATCCTTCTTATCCGCGCTGGAACGACCCGTGCAATGTACTGTTATGCCACCACGCTTATATGCCTAATGGCGCTCCTCTAGCGCGTGTTGTTGCTGTCCCGGCCACGATCTGAGCAGCAGCTTTGGTTCTCCAGCTTCTCGGTCTACCGGCGTCACCTGCCAGTGTTCTACTCGACGAACCCACGACCACAACTGCTTGAACTTCTTCCTTTGGAAGTACGGAATTGGGTGCTACTTCATGCGGCCGTTTAGAAATCAAATGGACATTCATCCAGAATAGCGCACTGCTGGCGCCACTTATTTCCGATACAAGCTACTCTGCGCGACACACATGCTATGATATCCTTGGAAGACTCTTCTGGTGTGCTTACTACCTGCACGTCTATCCGCGATCTCGTCTGTGCCGCTCCATGGAGACGCCCCGGAGAAGAGTACGCAGAGGCAGCTGATGTTCGTATAGAACATCGCCCGCGCGTTTGGCTCCCCCGTGCATGATCTATGTATGCTGTATAAATACCCGCTCTCTACTTGTTCCAGGCACATTCTCTTCTGTCCCCATGTCACCCCTCCCTCCCACGTACAAGGCCGGTGAGTCCTTCCACATCATCGACGAGACGTGTACTCAACACTGTATTTAGCCTCAATCCCCGGTGAGCATCTACACCATCTACTGTTCCACTCCTCTGCCCACTCACCAGGTCATTTGAGCTCACACTCGATGCAGCTGTCAATGAAGACTTCAAAATCGTAGAGCTCCCGATGCGGAACCCGCTCCCCGACGAAGTCCTCATCAAGGTTTACGCCTCCGGCATCTGTCACACGGACCACGCTATGCAGAACGGCGCGCTCTGCTGGTCTTTCCCTCGCGTACCAGGACACGAGGTCGTCGGGCGCGTTGCAGCTGTTGGTTCCAACATCAGACAGAGCGACCCACGCGCAAAGATCGGCGCACTCGTAGGCGTCGGGTTCATTGGCGGGTACTGTGGATTCTACTGCGACAGCTGCCGAGAAGGAGTGCTCGCCGGATGCGCCTCGGCCGGGATCACGGGCGGGACGTACGATGGAGGACATGCAGAGTACATGATTGCGCCGTTTTCAGGTACGCTTCATTTCTGCGTCCAGGAACAGATTCTAAACGCTGACCGAGTTATATGGCGCAGCTGTCTTGAGTATACCAGAGGATGCGCTGAAAACTCATACCTACGCTGAGCTCGCGCCGCTCATGTGCGCTGGCGCGACGATGTACGAGGCGTTGCGTGCTACGCGCTGGGATCCTGGCGAGATCCTCGTCATCCAAGGAATTGGCGGTCTCGGACATCTCGGAATCCAGTACGGGAACAAGCTGGGACTGAAGGTCTCGAACTGCACTTCCTTCGTTATTGATGAGGTGACAGGCTGAATATTTCTTCAGGTAGTCGCAGTGTCTTCTGGAGCGAGCAAAGAGCAATTCGCCAAGGACCTCGGGGCCCACATCTACATTGACGCTTCAGCGACCGACGCTGTAGACGCGATCCGCGAACTGGGTGGGGCGCGACTCATAATCACAACCGCACCGAAGGCGCAGGCGATGGTTAGCCTCATTCCGGCCCTCAAGAAGGCGGGAACGCTTGTGCAAGTCGGTGCGGACTTCTCACCCGAGGGCAACGAGATGAGAGTGCCAAACGTCTATATCGTCACGAACCGCTTGAGCCTCATTGGGTGGACGTGTGGGTCATCGAAGGACACGGAGAACTGCATGAGATTCTCGGCCATGACAGGTACGTCGCGTACGTCGCATTTTCGGACGCAGCTGATATACAAGACAGGTATCAAGCCAATCGTTGAGACGTTTTCCCTTGATCAGTTCTGTGAAGCATATGACAAGGTCATGCACGGGAATCCTAGGCTACGATGCGTTGTCACATTCGATTAGTACATCACACATGCAACGGAGAACACATAGTCACATGACGAGGATCTGAGTCAGACATCCATTCGGCCAGATGCCGAAGTGCGTTAAGACGGAGGCGACGGTTGCCAGTGAGGAGACACCTTCAGCCCAGGAAGCACATCAGAAACACCCTCTCCCTCGTTGTGTTCCCGTCGCGTCAGTGGGATGTGCGCCTTGCGTCGACTGGGATCTCGAGAACTCGAAGCGCGCCACCAGCAACACGCAAAGCCAACGATTGCAATGACAGCCACTATAATCGAACTCGTGAGTGTTGAGGTTGGTGTATGCGTGAAGGACATACATATTATTGCAACGCCGATGCCTGTGTATGCCGCTGTCCTGTCAGCGCGCACGCCATGAACGAGGAGCGTCAGGATGAGAAGACCGGGGGTTTGCATCGAGGGCGACATCATGAGGGGCAAGAAAGCACCGTGACAGAAAGCTTCATCGTCTTATATACCTGAGAGGCTATGTACTGTACCCCGGAATTGTAGGAGATGCACGGCGCGACGGGCATATTGCTTGACGACCGGGATTGTAAGAACTTGGAGCTGCCGGAGCATCACTGGTCGGCACCTCTTCCTGTGTCTGGTCAAGGAATATATTCGCATATCGACGTGCAGTACGCACGTTGAAGCTTGAACAGCGCGAATAATCTTCAGGATGTGACCCCGCGCCTTTGAGCCGACGATGTAGATATGATAGCCTCCACATCGTCTCTGAGTGCCAGAATAATAGCGTCAAAGGCAGCACGAAGTACAGAAGTATACCCCTCTCCTTGAGCACATCGCGCAAGTAGACAAGCTCAATTTCATCGAGCACGATTCATACCAAGCCTCGCGGGGTTGAATGGAGATCCCTGCCTGCGGCAAGAGCCCGCATGTTCTAGTCCCCATACAGTTTGTAGACGTCGTGAACACGGGATCACGCTGACCTGGCAGCCCGATACGTCGAGGTTGAAGAACGATCTGAGGAGCAACATGGCGGCCATAAAAAGTCGACTGTAAAAGAGCAAGAAGACAATCAGATGCGCATCCATTACACAACGTACAATACACCGTAAAACGTCGACACGCCGCGCTCCTCGAGATTCAACAGTCAAGAGGCAGGAGATCAAAACACACGCACGCATTCGCAGGCACGGTCCGGAGAATAAGTTACTACTGTAAAATGCAGAGCCCGGGGAAGTATCAGACCTCGCCCGGTATGCGAATGCCCTCGAGCCACGGCGATTTCAACATCTCGCCCGCGCTCGCGCGTTTGCGCGGGTCGAGGCGGAGCATGGGCTCGAGGAAGCCTGCGAGCGAGGCGGCCTCCTCTGCCGGCATGCAGTACTTTTCGCGCAGAACGTCCTCGAGAGGCCACATCCGCAGCTTGGTGATATGTTTCAGCTCGCCTGCGAGGATGGGTCAGCGGACCGTTCGCAAAAGACATGAGAACGAGACACGACGTGGACCGCACGCGTCGTGGGAGCTGTCGGGCACATCGGACGCGCGGGCATGCAGGAAAGGGAAATAGCAGATAGATAGGGGTCAAGGGACATCCGGCGATGCGGGACGGACGATCCGGGATCGACACCGAGCACGCGAGACTGGCCCAATAGGGTGGGCGTTAAAGAATATTCCCAAAGCGTCTGCAGCAGAAATCGCGCGACGGCGGCGAGCACGGGAGGAATGGAATGCGCTGGAACGCACAGACACGTGCGTGACGGACGGGCAAGACGACCTGACTCACCGTTCCTGTGGAAGAACCGCGCCGAGTACCGTCCGCCCAGCGCGACGCGTTTCGGGAACATGCCGATGAGCTCGATGATCATGGCCAGATGATCATCGTCCTTCGTGAACCTTTGACCTGCGCTAGGGTCGAAGAGGTAGTCGCCACCCGTGATGAGCTCGAAGATCTGCGTTTCAATTAGCACGCTGCACGCGGAGGCGGAGACCCCGCACGCACGATACAGGCAGCAGACCATAGGTCTGCGCTCGGACCCCACTCGGCGCCGAGGATGACCTCAGGCGAGCGATATTGCCGCGTCTGGATGTCCTCGGTGAAATGGCGCTCGATCCATGTGGCATTGCCCAGGTCAGCGATCTTGACCGTCATCGTTTCCGTATCCTCGTCGCTCGCGTCTGCCACGCTGGGCGCGTCGGCCGCATGCGGGTGCGTGTGGTTTTCAGACAGCCCGGAGCGCCCAGGGTGTGACTGGGAGACAGCAGACGTAGGGGTTGGCGGTTCTGTGAAGGCGGAAGCGGAAGGGGCGGTGGATGCGGGAGCGGACGTGTTGGTGTTGAGTGCCGCGGGCGTTTTGGGTGCGGCCGACGTCTGCGCCAGCGCCTGGGTCAGTGCAGACTGACCCGCGGCCGTCTGCTGTGGTTTGGTTTTGACGATGAGCGGTTCGGCGTCCGGGGGCGTTACGGGTGTCGACACGCCAGACTTCTCGCCCTGCGACGTGCATTAGCCAATGTCAACCGACCTCGTGATCTCCAATGCACCTGCGATTCGCTCCCGCCGACCTGTAGTCTGCTCATCGCAAACGCCCACCGGTCGAGGTTGGTAGAACTGGCGCTCGAGCTTGGGCTGGCAGACGCAGACAGCGGCTGCGAGCCAGTAATAGCGATCGCGATACTCTCGCCGCGAGGTGTTCTGTTCCCGCCGCGTCCGTCGCTGGGTGGCACGCCCGTGACCATGGGTGGCGCGCTCCCGCTGCTCGTGTCGAGCTCGGCGCGGATAACGTCCTCGACATCGTCGATAGCGACCAACACGTTCTCGGGCTTCAGGTCGGTGTGCACGATGCTACAGTGCACGTGCAGGTAGTCCAGTCCGAGCAGTATCTGCTTGGCTATCTGCTTGACGAGCAGGAGGGGCACGCCGTGCGCGGCGTAGCGACGGACGACGGAAAGCAGCGACTCGCCGAGGACCTCGAAGACCATGCAGACGTGGCGACCGTGCGGGCCGGTGTGGAAGAAGTGTTCTACGAGCTGGACGATGTGCACGCGGCCGGTGTGAGGTGTAGACGGCGAGGATAATGGGCGCTGGACGCGAGCCAGGAGTTGCACTTCGTCCAGCGCGGTTTCCGTGTATCGGTCCGCCGATTTGACGACTTTGAGCGCGACATGGCGATCCGTTCTGAGAAACGGTGAGTCTATGTTGAAGATAACACGCTCTGCACTCACTTGTGGTCCTTGGCGAGCCATACCTGGAACAAATGTGAGCTGGAGATATAGCAGAATTGCGCACGCACTGTGGAGAAGTGCCCCCAACCAAGCTTGCGAACGACGAGATACCGGCCATCATGGAACGTATCTCCTATGCGGACTGGGTGATATCCACCAGGCTGGTAGTCCTCCCAGTCCTCTTCGTCGTGGTTCGAGGGTGAGGCCATGGCGGTTCGGGTCGAAGAGCGAATCGGCTAAGTCCGCGCCTGGATAAGGTGCATTTGAGTCTATCCCAGGCCAGGTCATATTCTCAGTCCAGAAAGGCCCTCCGATCGATCCATGCAAACGTTCTGCCTATGCCAGCTCACTCTTCCCGCGGGGGAACGCAGCGAAATAGACTCAGCGAGCGGTGGTCCATCAACAGGAAATCACACGCATCCTGATCGCCCTCCCGTTCATAGCTTAGCGCCGGAGTTTTCATAGGGCTAGAAAGTCGGGGATGAGTACGTTCATAGAGAGAGCTGCAAGGCGCGCGTATAGACATTGAAAAAGTATGTCAGGAGCTTCACGAGGCTTAATCTCACGCTTCTATATGCACGTCTCACCTGCAGCATCGAGATGAAATCATCAATTCATCTCACCCATCGCGGAAATAACTCGGGCACCCGCGTGGCGCGTGCGTTCGCCCGGTTTTCCGGTCCGGTCTCGTGGCCAAATACCCCTATTCTCAGCCTGCGTAAGCAAGTCGTCAACCGAGGGCTGGAGACACAGCGTAGAATGTGACGGCGTGCGCAATTTGGATAATTGGTTAGTAACTTACAGCCCGTTCTCTTTCGCGGTTCGTAGGATCCGTCGGCTTCTGCGCCTCAGGCTGTCCATCTCGTGTACGTTCCCAGTTCATCACCGCTGCCCGGAAATGAGGGCATTCAATTGAACTCCCTGGAGCGCGGCGTTTCCGCGTTTGGCGTCTTGGTCGGCTGGCCGCATGCGAGGGTCCGAGATCCAGTTATAACGGCTCAAAATCGATCCATGATTCAACTCCCTGCCCTCCTACACACTGCTACCGGTACATATATACTACAGCTGTGATGGAGAGATATGTCAGCTATAAAAGAGGAGGGACATGTAGCTATAGTACTTCGTCGTGTCAGCCCCAATTATATGTGCCAACTAGCCAACGTAGGTCGGCGGCAAGTTTCCCACAATCTCTGCCTCCTCCAGCAGATGAACTCGGTTGACAGACACGAGAAGGTCTTGTACGGAGAAGCCAGCACGGGTGACCGCTGCACCGAGCTCAGCGAGATTCTCCGGATCGACCGGGCCCTCGCTACGAGCAGCGAAGTCGCTTGGGCTTCGTAGTTCTGCGCCAACAGATATGAGGCTACGGCAACTATCCGGACGCAAAAGAATATGAAGGAGAAGATCATACAAAGCAGAAAGGGCCGCGGCGAATAGGTGAAGGGGAAATACTGATCATGCTCCCGTCCCACATGTCCGAAGTTACGAAATCGCCGACACAATATGAAAACTCTCAATGGCCTACAAGAAAGGACTGACCTGTCTAAAAGGGAACCAAGGAAGGCTATTCGTGCGGGAGTCTTCCGCAGAATCGGAGATTCAGACGCGTGCACACTCCGCGATGCATGTACTGCCACAAGCAAAAAAAAACCTACAAGTTACAGTATATGAGACTGTACTATAGATTCCGCTTTCCCGTCCACTCGTAAGAACACGCGTGTGCGTGATGAGAAACAGTTCGGCCACAACCGTGCGTGGCCGCGGAAGTTGAACAACTCCCGCGTCGGACAATGGTCACTTCGCCCAGGATCATGGGGAGCTTGCTGTGGGTTTGGATCGAAGTCTATTTCGCGCTACTGCACGCATACCTGTTCATCTCATATGCGAGGGCTGAATCGCTGTGATCGTTGCCTCGAGACCCCTGTATACGCGCCACACAACCCAAGCGTCAACTGACAGTCAACTCGCGGTAGACACGAGAGATATGATGTAGCAAGTGCCCCCAGCTCGAAAATGATAGGCCCACGTTGACGCGAGAAAGACCACGCATTTCCGATCACGACAACCGAGCTCGCTCTTCTATTGTCCGGTGCACGTGTTCGTGCCACCCGAACAACCAAGTTGAAGCGCGGGATTTCATTTCCACTCCGCTCGTCTCTTTCTTCCGTCCACACCTGCGATGGAGAACTTCGACGCGTTCCAGTCCCGCCCGTCCGTGGAGGACGAGTACGCAGTGCCAGCTCCCGGTCACCCTCGCTTCTACCAACCACCTGCCCACGCGCAACACCCTGGCGTTCTGTACGGCGCGGTTCACGGTCCTGGCCATCGCGTCAGCTTCAACCAGATGGCGACCGGCCAGAACTTCCTCACGGGAACGGGATACCCTCCTGGCGCCGCGAGCGCACCAGTCACAATGCCGTCGGTGAGTGTGCCGCCGCCGCCTACCCAGCCACAGTCGAGCTGACCGCCTCAACAGCAAACTGGAACCTATCCCCCGCCGCCGCAGACGATGATGCACGGCATTGACGGCTCGCAGTCCATGGCAATGCAGGTATGATCCCATCGATCGCGGTTGGTTGAGCTTTGCTCATCTCTGCCGACCAGAACAACCAGCAGCGCGGGCACAAGAGAGGCTGGTCGGACGCGTCGCTTGACTCGACGCCAAGTGCGATGGGCGGTGGCGGGTCACCGCTCTTCTCGATGCCGAGCAACGTATACCCGAGTCCTCAGCAAGTCGGAGGCAACGGCTACATGTTCGACCCACAGCTACAGATAGGGAGCGGCTTCCCGTCACCAGGGGACGCGACGACATACGTCCAGCAAAACAGGCCCGAGCACGAGTACGACCGGATCTACCCAGCGAGTCAGATCCAGACCCGGGGCTCCAGCGAGATTTCTCAGAGCGCGACGTCGTACCAGCAGGGGTGGTCCAACTCCATTCCCGCCACCAGATTCGTGCCGCCGTCGCCTGGAGCGTACGCCGGCGTCCCATATCCAGCCGCAGCTCCACTCCCCCCGAGCGAGGCCTTCCTCCAGTATCAGCAACAAAGGAGACGCGATGCACAGCAGGGGACCAGAGCTTCGATGCCGCGCGGCCAGTTCGCTGTACCCAGAGCCCCGTACGCGACACCCGCCATGCGTCAAAGGGGACGTCGTTACCAGACACCAGGGCAACCCTCAGGTGTTGGAGGAGACAGCGTGAAGGCGGACGGCGAAGCTGAGCACCCGTCGAAGAGGGCCCGTTACGATGGTGGGCCAGCGCCAATGGAGCAGGAGCTGAACAAGGTACGTCCAGTCGGATGGCAAAGAGTGCCGTGACGCTGAGCCGCGCATAGGTCTTACCACAAGATGATTTTGCGTGGATGAGCGTCGTTACGGATGCCATCGTGGCCGAGGCAGCGGCGGCCTCGCAAAACGACCAGACACTGTCCAGCGCCGACCGCTCGATGGCGCCACCGCCTCAGTTCGCTTCAGGTCCCTCGGGAGCGATGGTGACGCATGCCTCGTACGACGCGGGTGCAGCGACTTTCGCCAACGCTGCTGTTCTACCCGGTGCTGGCGAGAGTCTTGTCGCTGACCAGCCGGGCGGTACGCATTCCACGTCGTGCTGCTCCTCGCACGCGGCGGGTACGCCTCACGAGCATGGCCAGCCTTCCCAGTCTGCCACGAATGAGGGTGAGTTATGCTTTTTCCTAGCATTTGACGCGCAAGTCCTCACATACCGTTAATAGACTCAGACTCGGAGGACTGGACCGATTCGGACGATTCGTCGGACGAGAGCGACACAAGCGACGACGATGACTCGGACGATTCCGACGACGACTCGGACGAGGATGACAACGGCCCCATCGCCGAGTCAAGCACGGACGCCGTGAAGCGGGCCTTGACCAGTCGCGCGCGCCGCAACACCATCAACATTCCCGTGGGACGTGGCCGGAAAGCAGGTACGCACCTCTCTCCTTTCGTGCGTCCCCATCCCGAGGTCTGACCTCGCGCGACAGCAATTGCTCGCCGTTCCGCGTCGGGCAACAAGCCCAAGTCTTCTGGACCTCGTATCCAGAAACACAACAAACTAACAACTACCAAGCGCCTGCCAATGCTCCGGCACCTCGCGCCCATCGTCAACGGCAAGACGCCTTGCCCGTTCTGCCAGAAGGGTATCCGCACGGTGCCGAAGAAGGACAGCAAGACCGGCGTGCCGGGCGTCACCTGCTGCAGGGACCACTTCGTCGGTTACAAGAAGGACCGCAAGAAGCAGTGCAGAAAGCTCAAGCGCTGGGGACTGAAGCGTGTCGACGTGCAGGACCCGGCTGCTCTGGCTAAGGTCGGCCGGAAGATCGTGCGGCGGTGGCCAACCGAGGTCGCGGGAAAGAAGAAGACGGGGTGGTTCCGCTATCGCATGTGGGGCACCAAGTTCCGCAAGCAGCTGCTCGATTGGTGGAGCTCGCTGGAGCAGGAGGAGCGGGACAAGATCCTCGAGCGCAAGAAGAAGGGCGAGGATGCGGCGAACGACGAGTAGGCGACGACGAGCGCAAGCAACGCGACGAAGCGATGTATCCCGGAACGAATGTACGATAGACGACGAGCGCATGTGAATGGTAACTTGTGAATATCTCGATTCGTGTAGGCAGGGCAGGGGCAGGGCGTGGGAGTGCGGGCACGGCGGGAGGTAGGTGTGAATTCGTTGCGTCCCTGAATAGCAAGTCCAAAAGCAAAGGTCTGGGGAACAGATCAGCGTCAGCGTGAATCGAGCAACACACCTCAATCGGGACTGGATTACGGGACTCCGTAGATGCTGGATGGTCGGATGTCGAGGTCAAGCCGGTGGAGTCGGCCGACGCACTGCAGCATCGTCGCAATCCACAGTCTGTAACCGTCTCGTGTCGCCATTGTATAGAGCTCTGAGAGAGCGGGACGTCCAGTGAGGTATGAGTCTGCGGTTTGAAGTGGGTAATGCGACTGAGCGACGAGTGGACAATGGAGATATGAAGGTACCATTTTCGCGACCTGGCACAAAGCTTATATAGTCGAAAGCGAGTAGCCACATCGCCGCTGACTCGGAGTCCATCGATGTTCCGAGCGCGAGGCGACTGCATGTATCGCTACATCGCGTGCGGCGTTGTCGACCACGGGCACTTCATCGGACTGTCAATCCTCGGAGTCGAGTGCTCGGAACGACCTTCAACGCGATGGAGAAATGAATACGCCCACTCAGGCCACGCAGTATGGTCTCAGATCGTCACGAGAACATCATGACGCTCGAAAATCAGATAAATTAGGATTAAATTTCGGTAACGACGATCAGAACCGTGGTACGAGCTAAAATACAACGAGAGCACCGTCGTAAGGCGTACGGGGACAGTGCATTTGCAGACGTTGCACATGCAGGGTAGGGAGCCGTCAGCAAAGGACGGCAGGAAATCGTTAGCTCCGTCCACTCTCCGGCTGGAAGGGGGCTTCATGCGCATCCTCCGAGGACAATGGCATGATCATGAGAGCGAACGAAAGCTCTCAGACTTCGCCGCAGAGTGTCAGCTACCCGATTCTGCACAAAGGGAGTCAGGATAGGAAAGGGTTGTGGGTAAGAAGCCATAAAGAAGACAGTACACGCACTCGCCTTGACTTCCTTGATAATTAGGCGGCCACGCCGACGCAGCCGACGCAGCGAAGGGCGGACATACGTAGGCGTGAGACGCTCCTTCGAGCTACCGAGATATATAGTTTCCCATCTGCACGTTGTCAGCCTTTGAATGGATGCGCGTGCTCACCCGGGGATCGACGCACGACAAATTTTGTCTTGCATGGTGCGACAAAAGTGTACCTTGGCGAGCACGGGAGCCACGCCGCCGTCTCGTGGCCGTGACGGATGGATGCATGACGCCCAGACGTGAATCGGATCGAAATATGTGCCAGGCCATGCGTGATCAAATTGTCCCACCAACGCCCGAGTTCATGTCAAGGCCCAAGGGTCATGGGTCAAGCTTCAAACCGCTTGTAGACGGCGGACATACACTCGACGTGGCTCGCCGCGAAGTGGTCGTACGCGACCTGAGTAGAATATGTTCAAGCGCTGCCTCCTGCGCGAACCACCGAAAGCAAAGACGAGGCAGCGAGACCCCTGGCAAGAGCAGGATCTGTGAGGCCAGAGCTCCAGAGAGAAGCATTTATGCATAGCAGATAGAAACGGGTGATATTAAGTTCCACGTGCGCTTGTTGGAAAGTGGGTTGGCGAGCGAGTAGAAGATGTAGGGCACCACGGGTGGGGATCATGATGGATAGTCCGGGAAAGCGTTCAGAGGTCGTCGAAGCTGCGCCGTAGGCAAGTCTGCGGGATGACTGCCCTTTACAGTGCGCGGTCAGTTAGTACGCAGGTAGAACGACGAACGTACGCCTATTTCGCGAAGCCTGCGCGGATTGGCGTCTTCCCGTCGGCTAGCAGCATTCGCGTCGGTCGTTGAAGAAGGACAAGGCGTTAGGAATCGCAAGAGCAAGAGCCAGGCGGACGGTGCGCCATGGTACACGGTGCTCGAATCAGCGCCGCGCACCGACTGCGTGTTCGTGACTTCTCGTCGTGGATACAGTATGTCGACGATTTAGAAAAGAACGCGCCACAGGGCTAAACTCCTGCATGCTATGAGAGGGTCAACGTAGTGAGCTACAAATCGAGATATAACCCGCCCGGCGAAGCGGGGACTCGGAGGTGCTGAGTGGCTGAGCCAAGAGCGTGTGAACTCCGACCGACAACACCGTAACCTGAACAAGGACTGAATATCAGCGCTTGAGCAGTTGCCGCGATTCATAACTTGTTTTCGATATCCTTGTAGATAGGTATTGCTCCTTGCTTGGAGTCTCAGCAAAACTTACGTAATAATCTCCGGCGCAGTCTACTAACAACCTGTCGGCGATCAGCTGTCACTTCGAGATGCGCGCTCAGCGCGCACCCACAACAGGACTTTTGGGCTGTGCTAGGAATCTCAACTCCCCTTTCTCTTCCTTTCCCTCCTACGATCATGCTCTTCATAGTACTTTCGACTGCTGTAGCCGCGATCTCCACGGTAGCGGTGCGCGCGATGAAGGTCATCATAGACGATTCAGATCCGCGCTGGACGTACCCGCCCAACCAGTCGTTCGGCGCGTACTCGCAACAAAGCCCATGTACTGTCTGCAGAAGTCAGCCGGATCCTACGCTGGCTATGCAGGGAACTTGGCACGACTGCACAGATGCTGGTACGCCATATAGTTGTTGTAGTAGTGGTAGTTGACACCGACTGACTGACTGACTGGATCGACTCAGCGACGGCGACGTTGAACTTCACTGGCACTGCAGTGACAGTGTATGCAATCTGTCCAGGTATGTTTCTCCCTCTCGCTCCTATAGGTTATGATCGCCTCTGACCATGAAGAATGACAGGCCCACACGATGACGGGTCCTACTCTGCGAAGCTCTCGTACGTTCCATCGCTTTAGAACTACAATAATGCTCGACACCAGTACTTATGTGAGATTTATGCGACTCGGATAGGTTCAGGCTCGACGGTTCCAGCAACGGCACGTTTCTCGATAAACAAGGAGGGTGCGATTCGTATGTCTACAACTATACGGTCTACTCTATCAAGGTTCGTGTATTGGGTCGCATCTCCCTCGGTTTGAACACGCGCCTCATAAGCTTCTCCACTCGCAGGGGCTGGAGTTGGGTCCGCATATGTTGGAAGTTACGAACGTTCCGCACGACGATCCTCTGAACTCGAGCGAGTGCGTACCCATCCTCTCCTCTACTCTCAAATCTCTGCTTACGCGTATACTTACTCGAGCTCAGCCTGTTACTTGATTACGCTACGATCGATGACGGACGTTCAAGTTCAGCGCCGCACCCGCATTCGAATACGAATACGAAGCACGTCAACATTGCAGCCATAGTCGTCCCGATCGTGCTCGTCCTCGCAATTATCGCTTCTCTGGTTGCTGTGCGGTTTATCCGTCACCGTGTCAGGAGGAGGGACGCCCATGAAGGTATGTGTGTGCGAGAGAAGCTCCAGGTCCTTTTCTATATCAGTAATCCCTTTCACAGTGGGACGATGGCCTCTCGCCACGGTTGAAGCGGACCCGTATCCTCTGAGCGCGTTGCAGTCCACCACAGCCGAGCCTCCCAGTGCGCGGACATTCTTCCCGCCCTCCGAATCCAACGATCCTTCTGCACCCAGTGCAGCTTCACCGAATACACGCCGAGGAAAGCAGCAGCTGAGCGGGACGGCTGTACATCGACCTACCACCCTCGGAGAAAGGTCTTCTCGTCCACCATCGTATTATTCGAATCAAGGATTTTCTTCGTCCTAGGTACATACCGTATCCGCTAGCTAGTACATCCCCGTTTTCATGTCGAGTGTCAGCGGAAATGTAGTCGACGTGATATCGTGCCAGCGGTACTATAATGCCAGTGTATTTAATCCATCACGAACATTGAACGATCACCTTCAAACGAAGCTCTCTCTAACCTTGAGTCCTAACATGAAGGTTCTCAAAAGAACCAGAGCGTTGCGTTGAGTGCTACCCCTATCGCGGGACCCGGTGGATCCGGCCCCATAATATAGGCCCGTTCTAAGGTATCCTAAAATTGTCTCATCCTTCCACCACCAGCGAGCATTGGCATGTCTCCCAAGAGTCACGTCGTCGCGTTTGCAGAGGCGTGCTTGGTCGGTCCTATCACGGTTCTGTTGCTCCTCTGGGCGGCGTGGGACTCGTACGTTTGCATCGGACAAGGCATGCGAGGGCGCTGACGACGTCACAGGCTCGGACTTGGCCATGGACCGCAGATGGACGGACGACAAGAAGGCAGCGCGGAGGAGACGACTGGGACACAAGAGAAGCGT
This sequence comes from Exidia glandulosa HHB12029, assembly GCA_001632375.1. Taxonomy (NCBI): domain Eukaryota; kingdom Fungi; phylum Basidiomycota; class Agaricomycetes; order Auriculariales; family Exidiaceae; genus Exidia; species Exidia glandulosa. The sequence continues at coordinate 249,835 of KV425906.1, forward strand.
GAGTATTACGGACAGAGCTTCCTTCTCAATTCATACTGAGCGTGGCCCCACTGCCAGAATCGTACATCCGGGACGACCTCGCCGCAGTCATTGTTGGAACACCAGGAGATCCACGAGGCTTCAAGGAGGCCGGCGCGAGGCTCGAGCTCGGCGTCCCTGAGCTCGTTCCGAGCGACAATAAGGATGCTACTAGATCCAACTCAGCGTGCGTTGCTTGGTTTCCTTCCCTCGCGTCCTCACGGGTTAGCAGGTCCCCGCCTGATACGCCATTGCGCACGCCCGTGGACGCGAGCCCTCCAAAATCCGCGTCGGACGTTCAGCGCCCGCGCCGCAAGAAGACGGTTTCCTGGGCGCTCGTTCCCGGCACCGGCACGACAGTGATCGTTCAGATGGCTTCCCCCGCGCCACATTCGCCTGCACGGTCGAGCACGCCTGAGGCGGCGATGGCGGCCGATAGCGTGCAGCAGACAGTCGACGCGGGTGCGGGTGGGAAGTCGTCCAAGAAGAACAAGAAGCGCCAGAGTAAGCCGGTGGCGAGCGCGGCATCCACCAGCGTAGCGTCTGTCGCGCCTTCAGTGGCGACTAGTTCTGCCGCGACGCCGAAACATATCGACCCCGCTGTGCAGTTGTTCGCTCAGCGGCACAAGCTGCGAGTGCCGTCGACGTGGACGCGGACTGGACGTCGAGGCGTCACATTCTGAGAAGTGCAGATAGAGTTGTAGGTGCGTGAAGATATATCACACTACTCCAGTCCGCGCTGATACCGTTCTGGAGGTTTAGATGCTGATACTACGTGGAGGAGAGTGGACGGGGTGGACGTTTATGACTGCTACGTGCCTTGTAATTGTACGAGTTCCTTGTTTTCCGTATACACCTTCCCTGTTATACTTGAGCGGCGGTGAACGGAACTGGAAAAGGGCGCGCCGGTGCTGCGCAGTCAAGGCGGGCGCACGTGGTGTCCAACAACAGCGCCCTGTGCCGGGGCGGGCCGGTGATGGGCGGGACCGACGAAACTGCGGGGCGGGACCGGCGTTGCCCGTTCGCGCCCCTTGACTTCGTTCCCCCATCATCCCTCCAAATATCAGTCCGTTCCCCCATATCCAGTTCGCTTCAAGACCATGAAGCTCGTCAAGACGTTCAGCGGTGGCGACCTACTCTTCGAGTCGCCCAGCGCGTCGCCCGTCATCGAGCAGCGCGCTCTCCTATCGGAGGAGGCGTTCTCTTTTCCCGACCCATATGCTATGGTGCGCTCGCACTGAACCATCGCGTTGTGCAGAGTCCTCATCGTCAAGATCTAGCCATCCGTCACTGGACCTGCCATCGACTATTCTGCGCCGCACGCGTTACAGCAGATTCCACAGCCGGTATCGGACGCGAGTTACTCTGAGCCTGCTCCTCTGTGGTACAATTTCGAGTTCGACTTCAATTCGGGCGTCCCGTGCGAGGACGCGTGGCCTGTGGCCAACCTGAACTTCGACCCGTACTCGACACCGCAAATGATTGAACCCGCTCACCCATTGTCGCGGGAACTGTCGTGCATAGATCCATCAACGCTATCTGCACCAGCGTTAGCCCTTGCAGACCAGGGTTTCCTCGCACCCGTGGACTTCTTCCACTCCGTGCTGCAAGACGAACAACCGCCCGCAAGCACCAAGCGCCGTCAATCCTTCGATGAAGACGACAACGAAGACGTGTGCAGCGCACCGCGTTTCCGCGCCGCCTCGTACCGCAAGATGCCCAAACTCCAGAAGACAGCAAAGTCGTCCTCGTCGTCCGAAGAGTTCGACCTCGACTCGGACAGCGACCGTCCCCACGCCTGCGCAGATTGCGGCCTGCGCTTCCGCCGCGACGCCGAGCGTGCACGCCACGCGCTCGTCCATCTGCCCGCCGCGCAGCAGGCCGTGACGTGCGGCGTGTGCGGGCGCGCGGTGCGTGGAGGTCGCAAGGACGCGATGCGGAGACATCAGTTGCGTACGGCGCTTTGTGTGAAGGTGCAGGATCGGTATACCGATGAGGAGCTTAAGAGTTTGGGATGCGTGACGAGGGCTGAGAGGGCGGCGTGGAAGCTCAAGACCGCCAAGTAGACCGTCGCAAGATCACTTCAAACTCAAGATGCCTCGCCGCGTGTGCCTCAAGTCCCGTCTACCCGAAATCTACAACAGCCTCGCCTCAAACTCCAAGCACCAATACACCCTCAATCACATCTGAAGAACAATCACCTTTGCTCTGCTCTCCAATCATCTCTTTGCGCACCCTTGCCAATGCAACGAACGCTGCGCATAATACCCGCCGTACATATCTTTCGCATTCATGTACCTGTAGCCTTAATTTTCGCATCTCCGTTTGGCGTGTAGCATCCCTTTTCCTGCTTTCTGAGAGCGCAACTTAGACTGAGCGTTTTGTCTTGGAATTTATGTACTTCGCTGGCATCGTCGGAGATAACACGCTCTCGGCTCTTTCTCTCCTCATTCCCCGTTCGTTCACATTCCACGACGACTCGACACGATGCCTTATGCGCGCGCGGTATCAGGGACCACGGCTCTATTACTGCGCGGCCTCCTAAGGACTCGCTCATCCAGTTGCGTGTTCGCGATCCAACATATCCGAAGACTTGAACAGATACGACGGACACATACGTAACGACGCCCCTACGTAATCTATTACGGCGGCTGCTGCACTGTGGATATATGGGCGGTTGTCTAGCACAGTCAGGCCGTCAACGGTTGTGCTAAATCCCACGAGAATACTTGGGCCTTTCAGTACTCGCAGTCTCGCACGGCGCGTGTTGGACTCGCTCGCATCGGCCGGTGACATACTCTATCGTACTTCAACCTACAGCTGGGCGTACTCTACACCTGCTCTCGCGATTTCGCCCGTCCGCCCCTGATTCGACACTTGCCTTGTTCGCCATGCCCAACGTCGGACACCGCGGTGCTAGAGGGCTACCGTGACAGGCATATCGCTTCGAGGTGATGATATTTTACTATGTCGTCGCCTCGCCCGTAAAGGCGTTCGATTCCCCATGCAGACACCAGGCCGCGGTCGGTGGCACAGACGACCGTCAAACTCGAGCGAACTGACTTTCCAACAAGCGCACGTGGAACTTGATATCGCCCCTATCGATCTGCTATGCGCAAACGCTTCTCTTTCGACCTATGGCGTCACGGATCGCGCTCTTGCCAGCGTTGGTCACGCTTGTTGAACCCGTCGTAGCTTTCGGTGGTGCGCAACGGCAAACCCAGGATGCAGCGCTTCAACGTACTTTATTCAGGCTGCGTACGACCGCTTCGCGGAGAGCCTCATCGAGTGTATGCCCGCCCGATAGGCGGTGTGAAGCTTGACCGTCGCCCTTGGGTCTTGGCTTGAACTCGCGCGCTCGTGGGACAATTGGATTGCGCATGGCCTGGCACATTTCGACATGATGCACGTGGGGGCGTCATGCATCATTCATCACGGCCACCCGACGACGGCGTGGCTCTCGTGCTCGCGAGCATCCTTTCCTAGATATCCTCTCCTTGCCAGCCAGTACTTGCATAACCGTGTCTTCTCCGGTTTCAAGCGTCACTCGCCCGCTCCTATCGCTCAAACGCAAGGAGTATCTACGCCTACTCTACACAACGTTCGCTGAAGGGCATTTTTCGTCGCGCCATACAAGATAAATGTGTCGCGCCTCATCTCCGGGTGCGCATGCGCATCTATTCACTGGATGACGACGTGTAGAAGCCGAACGATATTTTGGCAGCTCGATGCGTGTCTAATGGCCACCCCTCGCTGCGTCGGCATGGCCGCGGATTTCTGCACGTGCGGTCTTCTTACCTTCTTTGTTCCAATCCTTTCCTATCTGGTTCCCCTTTGTACAGAATCGGGCAGGTGAAACTGCAGGGAGAAGTCGAGGAGCGTGCGGTCACTCTCATACCATGGCTGTCAAGCACCTTTCCGACCCAACCGCAGACGGAACTGACTACTACCGTCACGTGCTCTGCATCGTCTTCACGCACACTCTGCGTGTGCTCCTCGCGACAGTGCTTTCGTTACATTTTAGCTCGAACAACGATGTTCTGATTGTCTTTACCGATATTAAAATCCTAATTTATCTGATTTTCGAGCGTCATCATGTTCTCATGACGATCTGAGACCATATTGCGTGGCCTGAGAGGGCGCATTCATTTTTCCATCGCGTCGAACGTCGTTCCGAGCACTCTGCGGAACTCGAGTATTGACAGTCCGACGAAGTGCGCGTGGTCGACAACGCCGCATCCGATGCAGCGATGCATGCAGTCGCCTCGCGCTCGGAACATCGATGGACTCCGAGTCAGCGGTGATGTGGCTACTCACTTTCGACTATATAAGCCCGGTACTAGGTCGCGAAAATGGTAACATATCTCCATTGTCCACTCGTCGCTCGCCACTCAGTCGCATTTTTCACTTAGAACCGCAGAATCATACCTCACTGGACGTCCCTTTTTCCCAGAGCTTTATACCTCGGCGACACGAGATGGCGACAGGCTGTGGATTGCGACGATGCTGCGGTGCGCCGGTCGACAGTCCGACTCGACTACCACCCGCGACATCGGCATACCACCAGCCAGCACCTACAAAGTCCCGTACTCCAGTCTCATTGGAGGTGCGCTGCTCTATTTACCGTACCGCTGACCTGTTCCGCAGGCGTTTGCTTTTGGACTTGCTATTCAGGGATGCAACGAATTCACACCTACCTCCCGCCGTGCCCGCGCCCCCACGCCGTGCCCCTGCCCTGGCCGCACGAATCGAGATATTCACAAGTCACTATTCACGTGCCCTCGTCTATCGTACATTCGAACCGGGATACATCGTTTCGCTTCGTCGCGTTCTTGCGCTCGTCGTCGCCTACTCGTCCTTCGCCTCATCGCCGACCTTCCTCTTGCCCGCGAGGATCTTCTCCCTCTTCTGCGGCGTCAGCGACCCCCACCACCCAATCAACAGCTCGTAGAACGTATCTCCCCACATGGGGTACGGAAACCAGTCCTCCTCCTCCCTCCCCTCCACCTCGTCGGGCCACTGCTGGACGATCTGCGTACCTACAAAATTGAGTGCTTCCGGGTCCTGAGGGCCGTTGCGGACCATCCCCCAGCGCGCGAGCACCCAGCACTGCAGCTTCCCGTTCTTCCCGTAGCCGAAGAAGTGGTCTCGGCAGCATGTGACGCCGGGCACGCCAGTGGTGCTGCCCGCCCTAGGCTTGGTTCGGATATCCTTGCCACAGAACGGGCACGGCGTCCAGCCGTTGATGATAGGCACCAAGACGTCAAGCAATTTGGGGGTGGGCGGCGGGGCGGTATCTGTAACTTCGTTGTTTTCCTGGACACGAGATCCAGAAGACTTGGGCTTCTTGCCCGATGCAGTCCGGCGCGCAATAGCTGGCACAAGTCGTTAGCGTCGACGCGCGCACGAAGCAGAGGAGTAGCACGTACCTGCGAACCGGCCTTTGCCTGATGGGATGTCGTTCGCGGGAGACTTGGGGCGCACGCGGGTCTTGGTCGCGCGCTTTGCTGCATCCTTGCTCGACTCGGCGACGGGCACATCTTCATTGTCCTCGTCTACGTCAACCCAGTCCGCGTCGTCTACAGGTGCGTGAGATTTCGCGCGTCGGATGATGATAGGCATGACTCACTGTTGTCCGAAACTGGGTGCTCGTGCTCATGCTGATGCTGACCGTGCTCGTGCGGAACACCAGCCGCATGAGATGAGCAGCACGACGAGGAACAAGGAGCCGTCCGCTGGTCAACGACGTGACCCTCTCCCACACCATACAGATCACGCGGGCCCTGGAATCCGCCATGCGCCGAGGAGTAGTCGACTGCACCATGGTCGTACGTCGTCGGGATTGCGGCCGTGGCGTACGATGAATCCGGGCGGAAGAGGAGAGGCGCAGGCGGAGGAGCGCTGAAGTCGAGGGCCAGCTGGCCGCTCATCCCTGGCAACGCGGGCGTGCGTGTGTAGTGTTGCCCAACGGAAATGTCAGAATATTCGGGAATACCCTGGCAAGTCCGTACACTGACTGCTGACTAAGCTGTGGATACGGACGGACCTTGCAGAATATTGTAGAATCTTGTAGTTTATTCTCTGGTAGTAGTATAAATACAGAGCTGAGAGCAACAGCTCTCAGCAGTTGCATTCTCATATTCTAATAGGTTATGAGCCCTGAGCGGCTCTAGCTTGCTCACACTCGTCCTCTGCTCTTACCTCGCGATTGCTGCCGTTCAGCAAACTTCACACGCTTGAATCGACTCCGGCAAAGCCTCCGTAATGGCCGATCACGTCATCAAGATTGAGTCGCTCCAGGGGGAGCACAACTACAACGCATGGCGCGTTCAGATTTCGGATTACCTCAATGAGCTTGGGCTCGGAGGTCATATCGATGGGAGTACCCAGCTGTCTACAGCGACGGACGCGGCAGCCTGGCGGAAATCCGATGCAAAGGCCCTTCGGCAGATCCGGATGCGGGTCGCCAAGGACATCATTGTCTATGTGCAAGACGCTTCCACCGCGAAGGAAGCGTGGGACACCCTGGCTGAGACGTTCCGGCCAGCGGGTGCCATCGGAATTGTGACTGTACGGCGCAAGCTGTACCGTGCACAATGTCCCGAGGGCGGAGACATCGAGGAACATCTCCGCCGCATGCGGGAATGGAACTCGGAGTTGAACTCATTAGGTCAGAAGCTGGCCGATGGGGACTTCTCCCTTACTATCCTAACGTCGTTGCCCGAGTCTTGGGACTCATTCATTCGCAGCATCGACGTCGAAGATCTTCAGGGCACAGCCCTGACACCGGCCCGAATCTCACCGGCCAAACTTATCGCGCGCATCCTGCAAGAGAACAAACGCCGCGAAGCGCGCAACCAGAATGACACGGACGACAGCGCAGTTCTCCTCGCGCACAAGTCTCGTGCGCGCTGCTTCCGCTGTGACAAGCGCGGCCACCTCGCGCAGGATTGCAACGCCAAGCATCCTGCCAAACATAAGCACCGCCGCAAGCGCCCACCGATCGAGGACTCGAGTTCCAGTTCATCGGACTCAGAGACAGACGGCGACAACGCTGCACTCGTCACCGACAATATGGAATTTATCGGTACTGTCTGGTGAAGTAGGGCAAGCAAATTCAAATTCCTCCTTACAGGGGAATAGACCCTGCGTCATCCTCAGTTTCCGGACTTGAGGGGGAGTGTCAGAATATTCGGGAATACCCTGGCAAGTCCGTACACTGACTGCTGACTAAGCTGTGGATACGGACGGACCTTGCAGAATATTGTAGAATCTTGTAGTTTATTCTCTGGTAGTAGTATAAATACAGAGCTGAGAGCAACAGCTCTCAGCAGTTGCATTCTCATATTCTAATAGGAAACCGACGGCACGGGGTAGTCGATGACACCGGCCTTGATCAACATCTGATCCATGAAGTCGCCCTGGGGCGCAAGCTGCGGCGCGTATTGCTGGCCTGTGGCACCTTGTTCTTGCGCGACCTCGCCGTACGTTGGCGGGACGGGGATGTTTAGAGGCGCGTTCTGAAGAGGGAACCCGCTAGCCGCTGTGGGCATCGTGAACGGTGACTGGACGTTGTACGGTATCGTGTAGGGAGACGTAACCTGTGCGTGCTGCTTTAGCATCGGGTCCACTTTCACACCCACTAGACTGACCTCGCCGTTGCCCGCTGGTTCACCATTGCGCATCCTCTTCGCTGACGACCCCGTTGCGTACTCAACGTGGCTGTAGTCTCCAGTACCCGAGATCGGCTGCGACACTTGGCGTCCCCTTTTACGCGTGACGTGCGTTGGAGGTGCTTGGCCCGCTGTGATTTGGCTCTGCGACGCCGCCGCTCGAACTTGTGCTGGGTTCCTCTCTGCGCGATACTGGCGTAGCTTCTGGCTCTGGCTCTGGGTAGGAGGTGGCGCCAGGAATGGGACCGAGCCCGAGTATATCCCAGGAGGCGGTGGCACGAAGCGAGCGTTCGGTATGGACAACCTCTGCGGGTGCGGCAGCGCGCCTTGAGAGAGCGCGCCCGCCTCTTGCATCTGGTACGGGGTCGGCGGCGCGGAACCGTTGTAGGGCGCATACCCCGTCATGACACTGCCCAGCGACGCGAGGCTGCCTTGCACCTGTCGATGCGGGTCGAAGTCGTAGCTGTAGCTCTCGAACTGCTGGGTGTTGGCAAGCGATGCGCCGGGATATGGACTGTCAGAGGTCGATGGGAATATCGGCGGACCGCGATGGCCTCCTGCGCTGGTCGTCGAATCTTGGGATGCGAACGACCAGCCTCTTTTGTGCCCGTTCTGCTCCCCGCTCTGCTGCGTTGACATGAGAACAGGGAAACCCAACAGTTATCAACGAGATCTCACCTGCTGAGGGATATACTGCGAGGCGTGGTCGGCTGGCATGGCCGTCGTTGGCAGCACGTGGCGTCGCGTCGCGACGCGCTGTTGCGTGGATCAGTACGACCGTCGTCGCGTACATGTTGAGGAATACTCACGGCTGTCGTTGCACCTTGCACGTACGCAGGGCCAACGGGATATCCTGTCCTCGACGCGCCCGTGAAGTCAGGGGTATGTTGGTAGAAGGCGCCGTCGCCTCTAACTGCTGCGTCGGGCTGAATGACACCGACCTGGACAGCGTCGAACGATGGTTGAGAGGCGACGCCGTGCGCGATCGCGGGTTGCTGGTAGGTGGTAGAAGAGGGCATGGCCGGGAAGTCGTCCTCTGAAGACGCGTCGATTCTGAATCCGTCGTGCCGCCCCATCACAGTGCTGGGGGGAGGAAGGAAGGAAGAGACGGGCGGAGCAGAAATTAAATCCCGCGCTTCAACCTGGTTGTTCGGGTGGCACGAACACGTGCACCGGACAATAGAAGAGCGAGCTCGGTTGTCGTGATCGGAAATGCGTGGTCTTTCTCGCGTCAACGTGGGCCTATCAGTCTCGAGCTGGGGGCACCTACTACATCACATCTCTTGTGTCTACCGCGAGTTGACTGTCAGTCGACGCTTCAGTTGTGTGGCACGTGTACAGTGGTTCCGAGCCAACGATCACAGCGCTTCAGCCCTCGCATATGAGGAGAACAGGTATTCGCGCAGCAGCGCGAAATAGAGTTCGATACGAACCCACATCGACCGGCCCATGATCTTGGGTGAGGTGACCTCCGACACGGGAGTTGTTCTACTTCCGCGGCCACGCACGGTTGTGACCGAACCACTTCTCGTCCCATTGCACAAATGAATCGACGGACAAGCGCCTTGCCTGGTACGATTTGGCGCAAGATTGCAATACTCTAGGGGTTTGCAGAACGTCTTTTGCAGAAAGCGTTCGTGAGCCTAGACGCCTTAATTTCCTTTCTTTCGCACTATGGCTGGCATAGTCGACGCGAGCTTGTAGCACGGCAGGTATAATACGGCTACGTTCGCTGTCCCATTGGCTATTGGAGAACCACTACACAAGTCCACAACACGCTCTGCTCGACGAGTTCTCCCTTTGGCGCGTTGCGAACGTCTCGGGCTCGCAGGACGCCGCGCTGGCGATTCACCAGGTATCGTGGCCCGCGGATACACTGGGTACATACGTGCGGTACTCTTCTTGTGACCTTGCCTGCTTGATGCGCCTCTAGAGCATCGCCGACTTGCAATTACTTCTTCTCCTTGCCTTGTACGCGGGCGCAGCAGCAGGTACAAGCCCGCGCGGCTCTAGCTCATGGTCTTCCAAGCTCATGCGCCCTCTTCTTCTCGTTCTCCGGATACATATTTGGAATCCCACGTGAACGCGCCCTATCCTTTTCGACGGCGGTGTCCTGTGCTGGGCCGCTAGGCTGAAGTTCTTCGTAGAATCGTCACGGTCGCAACTTGGAGCACCCCACTTATCACACATGCGTAGCGCACCGGTCCTCTTTCTGCAACCTCCTGTAGGCCCATCAAGGAGGGCTTATACTGTAAATGTTGACGGTGCGTAGGCATCACACAGAGTCTCACGACCTGCTGAAGACCCATCTGTGTTCAGCTGCAGGTTCAAGTCATATTTGCATCCCTCTGCAAGACGCATCGCTCGCCCGGAAACTAACTTGGACCCGCTGCAAGGGATCATGCAGATGAGATCGGCGCTCTACTGGACCGGCTGCAGTTTCCAAAGAGTCGACGTTCTGGTATGAAGTCACACGATTTTCCCATAGTAAGTCTTGCTCTCTGAGCATTATAGACTCTGATTCTTGGCAACGTGTGTACATTAGGATCGACTGGCGGGCATAACGCTCAAGCAGAGTCTGTCACGACTGTTGCACCTTCGATACATGTCCATTTACTGTGAGGCGAGTGGACTCTCATTCGCGTAACGATGAAGAGAAATCGCCTTTTGCTAACGAGTTCTGCAGCTCTGTCATGGGTATCATCGAGTAACTTACAGTACATTGATCCTTTCAGGTCGTCTGTCAAGTCGGTCATCAAAATTCCCGCAGCTGCCGGACGGGGTCGCATCAGCGATTGACACATGTCAGTCAAAAGCGCAGCAGCTTCGATGTCAAAAATATCGCTGATAACCCCCGTGTCTGGCGACCGTTATCCGCTCATTCCCACCCGCACAGCACGATGGCGGGTTCAGCGCCCGGCTCGGTCGAGCCGCTCGTGTACCAGCTCCAATTCGCCGTTACAACTCTCCTACCGGCAGTCACAGTTGTCGGCGCTCTCCTCGCTTTTGCTGCGAATCGCCGCGCCGCACGCCGTACCATCTTCAGCAATATCATCAGTACGTGCGCAAAGTCTATGCCACATGGGGCCTGATCCCGTTATCCAGCCGATGCGGACATAGAGGAAGAATTGGCGTTCGGAAGTCTTGAACCGACACGGCCTTTCGATGGATCATCGGGATCTCCACTGTCTGAAGCGACTCCGCTGCTCCCAGGCACTGGTGCCCCCAAATCCCGCGCACATCATTCGAGAAACAGCCTTCTGTTCGTCGCCATCGGCGTTCTGGAGTTAGCGGGTCGCGTTGCGCTTCTTGTCAATGCTGCCACAAGCGGAAACGCGTTTATCGCTCTTGCTACGTCAATCTGTGTCTGGGTACGCTCCACCTCGCTCTCTGGACTTGTGACTGACGATTGCAATAGACTTACGCAACGCTACTACCTCTTTTCGCCCCGCCCTCTCGCCCACCATACCCTCTTTTCATCATCTATATTCTCGCTATGTTTCAGGCCGTGATCGACGTCTACCTCTACGGGATTATGGACTCCTCCGGGTCCCATTTGCTCGATACTGTTCGCGTCCTTTATATTGCACACCTCGCTCTCTGCACGCTCGGCTTTCTCCTTGTCCTCGCAATGCCTCTAAATCCCTACATAGGCAAGCCCGACCTGGACAAAGAGGTATTTGCCCCTCGTAATTGCAACTTTAGCCGCTCATGTTCTACAGGGTCCCTCGCCAGCGATGGACGATTATGCGACGTTAGGTCAATGGATGAGTGTTAGCTGGCTCGCTACGATCATGAGACGCGCAAGCACCGGCGCTCTCGAAGATAGCGATGTGCCTCACTTGGCCATAGACGTCCGGTCTCGTTTACTCGCCCGCAAGTTTGCCTCATTCCGGTCAGCTCGATTCCAACGTGTCGGATTGCGACTAACATCGCCGGCATCTAGTACGGGACGGTCACTACTGGGGCGCATCTTCTTCGCCAACTTGAGTGACATCGCACTCAACTTCGGTCTCTCGGTACGTGCTCTTGCACTTCACCTAGGAGTAGCCCTCTGATGATATGCAGATCGCGGGCGCTATGCTTTCCGCAGTGCAACCCATCCTATTGAACCGCATTCTCTCGGCGATCGAAGTTCCTTCTGCCGATACGACGACCTCGTTGCAGCACACAAACGGAAATTATAACTTATTCGCATTGCTTTGGGCGCCGAAGGAGATTTACCAGCGCGATGTCCGCACCGCCTACCTCTTCGCTACCCTCTCGTTTACGGCCATGGCTATGAAAGCATATCAGTCTGTTCTGAGCGGCCAACTCATGAGGCGTGCTGTCATCCGGTGAGTCCTTGCCTCGCGTACTTGCGTCATCTCTTGTCTCCGCTGACCCCGAGTCGTCAGTGCCCGAGCTGAAGTGGTTGGCGAGATCTATACGAAAGCACTAACGCGTATCGACACGTCCGGCATCGTCGACCCGAAGGCCAAAGCGGTGGAAGGGAAGCCGGACACTCGAGCCGCGGACATGGGGAAGCTTGTCTCGCTCGTCTCAGTGGACGTCACTAGATTGAACGACGCAGCAATGATCCTCAATGTACACCTCAATTTCAAGCCGAAGTATCTCGCTTGCTCACGCCCTTGCAGATCATCGCCGAGGTTCCCTTCATTGTCGGCATCTCCGCTTGGTTTCTTTACTCGCTCATCGGCTACTCGGCGTTTGTTGGATACGTCATGCTCCTGCTGGTGAGCTATGGGTTTATCGTGCATACCTCGGGCTCATTGTCACGTGAAGGTCCTTCCGAGCAGCTACCGCTTCACAAACAAGATGATGAATATGGGGCGTACCGTCATGCAAACACGTGACCTGCGCATGCGCAGTGTCAACGAACTGCTTCAATCGATCAAGGTGGGCCGTAATCGCCGCTTAGACCCATCCGCTAAGGGAAATTATCCCCAGTTTGTGAAATTCTCCGCTTGGGAGACGCGCTGGATCAAGCGGATCCTTGGCTACCGCGAAGACGAACTGGCGCTCTTATTTAGGTTCAAGGTTGTGCGCGGGCTATTCGTGTTCACTTGGAACTTCGTTCCTATCACCATAGCCTGCGTCAATCTCGCTTGGTTCACGGGCGTCGTCGGCGGCCAGCTCACGGTGGCCATCGCTTTCCCTACAATTCTGGCGCTGAGTACTCTTACTTCTCAACTTGGCGCTGTGAATACGGCAAAGCCGACACTTATACAGTGGCCTAACCTCCTTCCAGGTGCCAACTGTAACGAGCTACTACGGGATGCTCGGTGCAGCGATCGGCCGCATCGAAGAGTTCCTGGGAGAAGAGGAAGTCCCGGAGTGGGTCTCGTCGCTCAAGCGCGATGATACCGTCAACGCTACCCAGTTCGATCCTCGCCTCGGCGCCGCCAACGCTTCATTCGAGTGGTATCGCACATCGCAGAAGAAGGCCGCGCTGAAGACCAAGGACACGAGCTCCGACCCGCCGTGGTGGAAGAAGTCGCCTTTGCAGTACTTCAGAAACGCGAAAACGACACATACGCCTGAGGTGCCGGTCGAAGACGATGCGACCTTCCAGTTGCATGATATCAATATTGTCTTTCCACGCGGAGAGCTGTCGGTCATCACTGGGGCGACGGGTTCCGGGAAGTCGTCTCGTGCGTATCGAAGCCTCTCGCAGCATTCCTTGCTTTGCCGGCTGACTTCATCTCGTCATTACTAGTGCTCTCCGCCCTCCTCGGGGAGATGAAGTGTCTGGAAGGCCGCGTCCTCCTGCCGAAGTACGTTCACCGCGTAGATCCTGTAACAGGCCTCTCGGAAAGCATCAGCTACTGCGCTCAACACCCATGGTTGGAGTCTAGTACGCCTCTCCATTACCGCGGTCTCGTGTTGCTCATCGCGCCCTAGAAACGATCCGGGAAAATATGTGAGACTCCTGTCAATTTGTGCAAACACTGAGACTGACCTCGTGTAAAGTGTATTTGGATCACCGTTCGACCGGGAGGTGTGTACTGCGCCGCGCCCTCGTTTACATAAGACGCATGAGCTAAGACGAAGCAGCGCTACGACGCAGTACTGAACGCCTGCGTACTGATCCAGGACATCAACCAGTTAGCAAGAGACTTGACTTACGTCGGCTGCTGACCCGATTGTAGGTTCGAAGACGGCGATGCAACTGAGATCGGTGATGTTTGTGATTCCATTGCTATCTTCATTCCATCTTGACCATTTGTTGCAGAAAGGCATCGTGCTTTCGGGAGGCCAAAAGGCCCGCGTTGCACTTGGTACGCGTTTGATCCTTCGCAGGATATAGGTTCGTTTGATTGACGCCGTTCCACAGCGCGCGCCGTGTACGCACGGACGCGAACGGTCATTCTGGACGAAGTTCTGAGGTATGTACACCGCTCTCATTTCTGCGAGTGATGACCGATGTCGCAGTGCGGTTGACACGCATACGGCGTCCGAGCTCATCGAAACATGCTTCCGCGGCCCTCTCATGCGCGGTCGCACGATTGTACTCGTGACCCACCATTTCGCTACCATTCTTCCCATTGCTGCGTGGGTCATCAAGATGGACAACGGCCGCATCGCCGCACAAGGCACGGTGGACAAACTTCGCGCGTCAGGCGACCTGGCGGCGATCGTGAAAGCGGAAGTACAAGAAGAACGTGTCCAAAAAGAGGCAGTTAAGGAAGACACCGTCCTACTCAACGACAAGAACGTAACGCAAGGCGCAGCGAAGGTCCCCAAGAAACTTGTCGAACACGAGACCAAAGCTAGGTGTATCCGTTCGCACGTTAGTTCGGCTTTACGAGAACTCAATATATTACAGTGGGTCTGTTCGCTTTGCTGTGTACGCGGCCTACTTCAAGGCAGCATCCATCCCGCTCGTCATCCTTCTGTTCTCGGTGATGTTCCTGGAGGACGGATGTCCGTTCCGCAGAGGCCATATGCTTTCACATCATGATCTCACGCTCTGGCAGCCCGACTCGTACAGAAGTTCTGGGTCAAATGTACGATTCTTCTTGACTTTCATCTCTTTGAGCTCACTGGCTTGCCGTAGTGTGGAGCGAAAGCTACAGCCGACCCGCCGAGTGGCGTTCTATGCCCTTCGGATTTCCCTCTGCCTCCGAACACGTCATGCCCTACATCTGGATATACTTAGCTCTTCGTACGGGCTCTCACTGCCTATGACCTACCCGCCGCGAGTACTGACGACCGTACAGAGCTGACCAGCCTGCTATTGATCGTTGGAGGCACGCATTTCAATTCTCACTTTGCTTAAAAATTCTCACACGTCCCAGGTATGTTCCCGCGGATATGGAGCAGCCTGCACGCATCTAGGGTTCTTTTCGCGGAAATGCTCGACTCTGTTGTGCGCTCGCCCACCCGCTTCTTCGACAAGACGCCGGCAGGCCGCATTCTCAATCGTTTCTCGAAGGGCACGTCGTATTTGACACCATGACGATGACCAACCTGCTCATGTTACCACAGACGTCGATAGTATCGACAGTGGTCTACAAGAGGTCATGAACTACACTTCCAGGGAATTTATCTCGTTCCTCGTGGCGACTGCCACTATCACTATCAGTATCCCGCCATTCATCATTGCGCTCGTATTTCTGGTCTGGTTACATCTCTACTTTGCCCGCGGGGTATGTAATCATATCCCACATCGCTACCTTCAAGTTAGAACGACCTGACTTATCTATCGCAGTATACAACGGCGTCACGGTTGGTCACTGATCCCTCACTCGAAACACATAGCTGACGTCTACTCTAGTGACTTGGTACGCTTGACGGCGACAACGAGGTATTATCGGCCTACATTCGGTTACCCCATAGCGAGGCTCATGCATGGCTAGGTCACCAGTCATCACAACGTTCGGAGAGCTGCTTCAGGGCCTTACAACGTAAGTCCTGTTCGCTTCCGACATTCGTCAAGGCGCCGAAGTAACGATATACCGCAGCTTGCGCGCTTTTGGATACGAGGTCAAATTCAGAAAAACGATGTTCGAACAGCTCGACAAGTTTCATTCCGCATTCTACCTCAGTGCGTCCCATGTTTACCACTCAACTGTCTACTGGATACCTTCGCAGATACTGTGTGCGAGTATTGGCTCCGATACCGGTACGTAGATACATTGTCCAGGCCCTGGCGAAGAAGTCTCTTACGACAGACTCGTAGCTTCGACATCCTCGGCGCATTCACATTCTTACTATCGGCGCTCATCTCGCTCTACTTGGAGCTGAGTCCAGGTCTCACAGCAATTGTTCTCGTGCAGGCGCAGGGCGTGGTAGAAAGTATCTATCACGGGCTGTTGTTTTACGTGATGGTGGGTACGCGTACCCCGCTCGAGCTCGGTGACCCATTTCCGCACAGATGGAGAGTGATATGAACGGCGTCGAGGCAAGTCGCGTATTGATTTGCATGGTATAATACTGAGTCCACGCCCAGCGGATTGAGGAGTACATCGCGCTTCCACCTGGTATGCGCTTCCGGAATAAGGCCCCCCTGTCTCTGACGATGCGATGCCCACTTCGCAGAACCCCCGCGTCATCTCCCCGATGTACCTGCTCATTGGCCGCCTGCTAATGCCGACATCGTGTACGACAACGTCGTACTTCGATACGCCCCAGATCTTGAGCCCGTGTTGCGTGGCGTATCATTCACAGTCAAGGTGAGTTCCAGTATTTCCTACGATTGCTCTACCCTGAAGCATGTTTGCTAGGCTGGGGAGAAGATCGGCATCGTCGGTAGGACAGGCAGTGGCAAGAGCACATTGGCTATGTCACTCTTCCGTTTCGTGGACCCTGATGAAGGACGTATCTTGGTCGGCGGCATGGACATCACTCACATGGGCGTCGAGGATTTGCGTGCGAGCCTAACGTTTATCCCGCAAGACGCGGTACTATTCTCCGGCACGATTCGCGACAATCTGGTACGGATTCATTTCTGTTTAGCCCTCTCCGATTTGATGCTGGAGCTGGTCTGCAGGATCCTTTTGGAGAGCACACCGACGCAGAATGCCTGAACGTTCTCCGCATGGTCCAGCTCCCCGTCGACGCGGCAGACACCCTGGCTACGACATCTCAAATTCCCTCTCAAAGCGGGGCTGTACCTTCGGCGCAGACTCTCGTCACTCTCGACTCGAAAGTCAGCGAGGGCGGCGCAAACTGGTCCGCGGGGCAACGGCAGCTTATTGCTATGGCTGTGAGTGATACACCGCCAGCGTTTGCTGCTCAGTCTGACTCCTTTCTTCATAGAGAGCGTATGTCTTCTCGCGCTGCGGATACTAGTAATGCAACGCTGATTGGGACAAAGCCTTCTCCGTAACACCGGTATCACCGTCTTCGATGAGTCAACCGCTTCCGTGGTAAGCGCCTCGGTTTCAGCTCCTTAGCCATATTCACGCTCGCGCAGGACTTCGAAACGGACAAGAAGTGCGTCCCGCCGCTACTGACGTTGTAAAGATATGTGGCTGAGGTTCCCACCACAGGATTCAGCAAACTATCCGCGCTCACTTCAAAGACGGCATTCTCTTGACGATCGCGCACAGGCTGCAGACGATCATAGACTACGACCGCGTACTCGTGCTCCAGGAGGGCAAGATCGTCGAGTTCGACACGCCTGCGCGCCTCATCGCCGTGGAGGGAGGCGTGTTCCGCGGCATGTGCATCAAGAGCGAACACTTCGCCGAACTCCAGGCTGCTGCGAACGCCGCTGCCGAGTCCATAGTTGCTCAATACTAGTGCAGCAAGTCGGACTCTATATATACCCAGGAGGCTGCTCACAATACTTTCCTTCGCCATTGGACAGTTTTGCGTACGCTCCGAATCTGACGGAGCACTGGTTTTGTACTACTCTTCATTATTTAATCCGTTCCCTCTGCTTGATAGGTCCTCCTCCTTTGTGAACAGATGGTTACTGTAGCTCCTGGCACTGCCAGAGGCTGGCGGTTCCGAATTACGCGTGCAATAAGGGATCCTCTCCCCGCACTGGTGTCCGCCCTTGCCATTTATAGAGCATTCAAAGGATGTGCAGCTCTGCAGATCAGGCCCTCTTCCTCACTGTCCCTCGATCGTTCATGTCGTCGACCTCAAAGACGATATACGCCAACGCAACCGGCCCCTACGAAGGCTGGTTCTTCGTTGATCTGGTAGTGCCGCAAGACTTTGGGCTCGATCGTACGAGCTGTAGCAATGCTATACGGGCTGGTCCTGCGATCCGTTTGTCCCCATCTTCAGGAGCTACTATTCGACAATTCAATGGTGGGCATTCCACCATTATATCCCATTGACCTACTAGTAGACTCATTCTAATATCAATCTTAAAGGCGCAACTATCACCGTTTACGGGGTGGTAGAGGACTCTATTATCATCGTCGCCGACGTTGACGGCAAAAACGCGACAGCGTTCAGCCGGGCCGTACCGTCACCGGACGGCGGCACGGGCTTGGGATGCGATATAGACCGTAAATGGTACATTAATTCCCCGTAATGTATGTCTGTCGACCCCGGTATTTCGTCGAGATTTTTCGTGAGAGTATACTACCGGTACGTCTCTATCCATAGCTCAAATACCCCGCGATTCGGCGACGGTCGTCCAAAACACAACGGGGCGACGAGAGGGCGAGCTCGGCCGTGTCCGACAGGTTCAAACACCGCCGCGCGACCTCATCCTCGTCGTACCGCCGCCGCCGCACCTACTTATCACCCGTTGCACGTGCAGCAATGGTCTCAGATAAAGAATAAGAGACTTAAAAGCGAATCTCATTATGCCAAGACGCGCACAGACGCGTAAAGGCTGCAGGTCTACTCCAGTGAGCTTTTTCGGACGTGTGGCCCTGGTGGAAACAGCCCGAGCTTCAGGACCGCTTCTTACACTAGAATACAGAGTTCACCCTTCTTCTAGTCAGCTCATGACCTCTTAGACATTTGCTATACTGTACTTCGTGATGATTCAGAAGTCGTATCGTAGCGCACAAGTACCTATAGTAACGACAACTACGTCACTCACCCTCGCCAGTCATCCAATCATGACTTAATTACGAAAATAATGTGGGAATCGCAGCGGTAGCGTCGTCTCATGACAAGAGAGTAGCGGTGCCCCATTAGCACTTACAAAGCTGGGAGGAGCATCACGCACTCTCGAGGTAGCGCGCGTGATGCTCGAGGTTGCCCTGTGCAATGAGCGGACGTATCGCCGCTCGCGGAAATTCGCAGGACGGTTGAGTAGTACATGTGTGTCCGTTCCGTCCCTTTCCCTTCCTCCACGCCGTTCCTCCACGCCGCGTCACGCACACTCTTGGTAGTTGCCCTGTCATCGCCCTGTATCCAGTCTTTCAGCGACAACTAGTGCACGGGACTCGCGTATCCGTTCTCGAGGCGCGTCGCTGTGTTCATCAAGCGCGTGGACGCTCGTACTCACCACTACTAACCCTTGCACCCTTCTGACCTGGCGCGTGCTCTGTTTGTCCTCCCTGTCTGTGATCTCCTTGGCTTGCTTCTGGTGCGATGTGTCCTGGTCCTGCCTGCGCACTCTGGTCGTACTCGTTATCTGGGTCTGCTCGAGTCTTCTGGTCTGCGGTCCTCTCTGGCAACAGTCTCCCTCTCGGCCTCTCCTCGTTCAAGTACGTTTGGTGTCCTCCTGCTGACGTCTGAGCTGACCACTGTACTCTTCAGCCGCTGCACAATCCTGGGACGCGGCGGTACCTGCGCGCACGCCCGCGCGTCGTTGCGCTGTCGCAACTCTTTGTACATAGTCGTAGTCTCTATATACAATCTTTCCGTGCCTTAATCACATCCTCGAGCATGTTTATGCGTAGTGGAAAGTAAAACAAGCGCTTGCGGGTGCTGGCCAGCACCCGGCCATCGCTAGGGATTTCCCCGGTGGCTTGTCTGTAAGCCTAGACGAGGCACAGTAGCTACTTAGCGATATTTATAAGTCCTTATAATGCCTCTGAACCATCTACGACAGCGGTAGCTGCGCTATATCGGAAGAGGTGACGGCGGTACGACGAGGACAAGGTCGCGCGGCGGTGTTTGAACCTGTCGGACACGGCCGAGCTCGCCCTCTCGTCGCCTCCCCCGTTGTGTTTTGGACGACCGTCACCGAAGCGCGAGGTATTTGAGCTATGGATAGAGACCTACTGGTAGTATACTCTCACTAGATATCTCGACGAAATACCGGGGTCGACGCACATACATTACGGGGAATTAATGTACCATTTACTATAGACCGCAAATGGTACATTAATTCCCCCGGGAATGAATCGATCGTCCCCCGTATTTTGTTGGGATTTTTCGTCCAGACATTCTTGGGATCTACCTCTACACACTGTATCCATATCCCGGGGCGAGGTGAAAGTTGCTCAAATTAGTGTTTGCGACGGGATTGGGAAACGGGGCAGAGCGAGCTCGGCCGGTTCCGAGGTATTAGAACTCCGCTAAAATGACCTTTGTCTCCTCGCCCGGCGCATTCTGGGCAAAATCACGGCTTGCGCACAGCTGTAACGCATTACACTGGCCTCTGTACAATGATCATACAACACATGTAACACTTAACACGTAACATCCACTTGTTCAGACCCATATTTGCCTCCGACAGTTCCCGAACCTGGTCTGTGCGCACAAGACCAGCTCTTCGTCTCCTCGCCCGGCGTATTGCAGGTCCTCTCTCTGCGCATCCTGATCCACGGTTTGCGACTTCATTTCAATATATCGGTCAGCATTTACCCTCAAAAGATCTGCCTTTGTGCTACGATGCTGATGGCCCAGGACGGCGCCGTGACATGCTTCTTTGATGCTTCTATTCTTATACAGTAGAGCTTGATACTTATTTCCATGACCAGTCGCCTGCAGTGTCCAGACGATCGTTAAGAGCGCTTGGCATCACGTGGTACGGCACATCGGCGGTAACGGCGCTACCGGCGATATCGCGCACAGACCATTGCAGCCTTGCAGGTGCTCCTGAATACAAAGCACTGCACAGTACTATGTTATGTAGAGGATCGGAAATGACTGCAAGTAGCTGAGAATAGACAGACAGGAAGAAATTCAGACCATACACCGCGTGTAACGGCCCTGGGCGAAAGTAAGGCGTCACTGATATTTAGTAGGAGGGACGATAAGGGTCCGACGACAGGCGGCGCCCGTCAGAGGTGTGAAGACCGCGTAAGTCGTCCAATAGGGCGACTGTAGCGCGAGTCGAGAGCGTATCTGGCACGCTCGAGGGAGTGCGGAAGGCGCACGGTCGTAGCTCACACGAAAGGGGAGCGGCGACGAGTCAGGTTGCGAGTAAAAGATAGATAAGCAACATGAGCAAACAGAGCGGAAAGGAAACGCGCCGGCCGCGACGGAATCTAACTAAGTAATAGTAAGGAATGAAAATAACCCGTTACAGAGCCCCCCAGAATCCGTCACGGGTTGCGCTTTCCGTTCAGCAGATTCATGACTCCGCGCCAGGACTTGTGCGAACGTACGAAGTCCTCGGCGGCGGCCGTGTTGAGCGTGAGCCACCTGTGAGTGAACCACGCCTCGAGCTGGTCCTCCCACGCCTCGTCGTCGTTCCCGCGATATACGATTCGAGGTGACGGCCAAAGGGAGGAACTCCCTCCTCGGCCGACGCGTCCCAACAAGATACTGACCTCGTCTTCCGAGAGCCAGTCGTCCACGAGGTCACGGCCCCCCAGCGTACGATACGTATACGGACTGCCGTTCGAACGCGCGTCCTCAGACGGACCATTGAGCGCCTCGTTGACGGTGACTCCGCCCATCTCGGCAATGCGGGCGATGAGGCCTCCCCTCGCTAGAGCGGCGCGAGCGTGACCGCGGCGAAGGATGCGGAAGACGCCCAAGCGCCACGCTTCGTACATCTCCGTCGGCGTCATCCCTTCGCGAATGAACCAATCCTCGGGTACTTGGTGACTGTCGTACGTGCGCAGTTGGCCGCGGTAGGGAACGTGCAGGAATGCGGTAGCGTAAGGCAGATGATGTTCAAGCGCGTAACGGACGCGAGATTCATGGGTAGCCATATCGCCCGACTCCAAGAGAGCTCGGAACCGGTCGGTGGCTGGACCCGTGTCGACCAAGACGAAGGTCCAATCGGCGTGTCCGTTGTTGGGCTCGTGAACGCCGGCGGGAGTGTTGGCGAAAGATCTCTCCGGTTGGAACACGGCCTGACTGTCCGACGAGTCGTCAGCGATGGCACCAGGGGCGGAAAGGCGGTCGGAAAGAGATACTCCGAGACGCGAAGAACCTGCGCGCGACGGGGAACGTCGGTGGCGCATGCGAGTCAGGAGCACGGGCTCGCGAGTCGGTCCTCCGCGACTGGAAGAGCTAGAACGCCCTCGTGACGATGAACCGCTGCGAGGGGAGCTGGAGACGGTTCGCGCAGGAATAGCGTTTTCGACGGCTAGCGAGCTGCCGCTAGCGCCGACGTTCGCGACCTGCGGGGCAGTGAACTGAACTGGACGCATGCCGTATCGCGATCTGGCCTCGCGCATGGAAATAGGGTGGAAGGACTCGGGACGAAGTTGATAACGGACAGCGGCTTCTTCAGCAGAGATGGCTTCTATGATCACGTCACGACGTGCGCGCACGAATACGTTGAACTGTTCCGTCATTCCCGAGTCCACCACTACCGCGTCGGCGACGGGAGGAACCACGTCGTAGGTCGGGGTCGCGTTGCGTTGTACGTATTGAGCTTCGAATCGATCGCCACTGGATAAGCCGAGGGAGACGGCGTCATCCTCCCGCTCTGCGTCCACGTCCTGGTCCAGCGCAGACGAGTCTTCATCGACTGACGGGAGATCCCGTGCAACCGGTGAAGCGTTCGTGGAACGCATCTGTTCCTCGTCCCAATACGCGCGTCGGGTGTGCCGATGCGTATACGGCGTGTCACGTCCCCGCGGCGGCAACGGAATAACACGTCGATTCGGAGGAGTGACGGGGAGAGTCTCGAGGTCTGCACTGGGGGCTGAGCGAGGAGCCAAGTCGCGGAGGTTGTCGTCATCGTCGAACTCTGGGATCCAGCGGTAGACGACGGGCACTCCATACGAAATATGGCGACGGATGAGGTCCGCCGACTCGCGAGTGTTATGGTACCAGGCGCCTAGGGCAGTACGTCCCCAGTAGTCGAGACGACGGAGTTCCACCCAGACGTCTGGCAGCTGGTCCATAATCCAGTCGCGTTGCTCGCCCCAGAAGAGCTCGTAGACGATACGACCGCGGCGGTCAAGCGAACGTTGTACCCAACGTCCCCAAGCGGCACGAAGATCTTGATACGTCGGGACGCCGTTGAAGACCTCGTCGTCGAATAGCGCGAGTTCGGGAGGAGTAGCGCCGTCAGGCCAGATCAGGGCCACGAGCTGGGCATCGACCTCGTCGGC
The DNA here is from genome assembly GCA_001632375.1 of Exidia glandulosa HHB12029. Taxonomy (NCBI): domain Eukaryota; kingdom Fungi; phylum Basidiomycota; class Agaricomycetes; order Auriculariales; family Exidiaceae; genus Exidia; species Exidia glandulosa. The sequence continues at coordinate 272,915 of KV425906.1, forward strand.
GCGTCGCATCTCCTTCTCAACGGCGCCGGCGAAGCGATAACCGAAGTTGCCGTTGATGATCGTCTCGCCAGGGAAGCCTTGCCATAGGTTGTGCCAGCGAGTAAGACGAGGACACGGACCACCCCCAGCCCACACGTCGGGGATCCAAGCGCGGTAGGGGTGGCTCGGGCGGTCGGGATGGTCAGCCCAGTCCGACATCCAGGTCCACATGTGCTCACGCTCGGTAGGACCGTAAACGTCGGTCTCGAAACGGCCGTTCCATCCTCCCGAGCATCCGCAACCTTCAGGACCATGCTCGACGGTAGGAGGAGGAGGTAGGGACTGGGAAGCCGAATTAGGAGCGATCCAAGACGTAGTCGCGCTGGACCATCGCCGAACGAAGAACCGTCCGATGTGAGGCCAAGCGGTGCACTCGTTGTGACCCAATTCCCAAGCTGTCTGGTGCGGGATGTCGGGGTCGGCGGCGGTGGTCTCGTCCAACGGAGTGCGATCGGCGTTGGGCGGAGGATTGTCGTCGCCATTTTGGTTGCTGCCGTCGATAGCGGCGGCTAGCGGTAGTAGTAAAAGGAACAAGGAGAGGATCTTCATCCTTAGGCTGGGGATGATCGGATGTGCGCAGAGGGAAAAGGGGAGAAACAAGATCGAAAAAGGGAAAAAGCGGGACCGATTCTTTATAAGGAAAGTGGCGTGATGTGGCAACCGGCACGGGAACCGTGGCAGTCGGCCGATAAATAGAGAGCGTCATAGCGCTCCTAGACGCCGTACTGGCGTCTATAGTCCAGGAGCCGAGCGGGCGCGTTGCACAACTCCTTCGCAGTAAGCCACGCGTCGTGCTCGGGCCCGAAACCGTCCCAGCGGACGAGGAATTCCATCTGCTTGCGACGCTTGTTGTTGCGGTGTGCGACTATCTTTTCGACTTGATACTCCTCGGTGTTGTCCTCGAGGAAGCGTAAAGACGGCATGACGGCGCGCTCGCCTAGCTCGGGCGGCGACGCGTAGTATCGGCGCAGATGGCTGATATGTATGACGTTCGACATAGGAAACTCGGGCGGGAGGTCCACGCGATAAGTCGAGTCTCCAACACGCTCCTGTATGGCGAACGGACCCAGCGCGCGCTGAACGAGCTTGGCACCAATTCCCTTGGATTCGATGAGTTCCAAGGAATGCGGCTTTAGCAACACCAAATCGTCGGGCTGGAGAACCAGCTCGCGACGACCTGAGTTGTAAGCCTGCGCCTGTTGGTGCTTCGCTGCTGCGATGGCGTCGCGAGCCGCGAGTCGATGAGCGTCCATGGCCCATACGAAGGTGTCGGCGCCGTCGTGCGCGGTCGAAGGTCGAGGAATAGGATCAACCGCCGACGGGGCCAGTATGCTCGCTGCTGAACGCGGCTGGAACCCGTATAGCGAATAGTACGGCGACATGTTGGTCGAAGCGTGCTTCGTGCAGTTGTAGGAGAACTCTAGCATGGGGAGCCACGCGTCCCACTTCTCCGGCTCGGCGGCGACGTAGTGTCTGAGCATCGTCTCCAAGGTGCGGTTGGTGCGCTCGGTCTGCCCGTCATGTTGCGGATGGTGCGAAGAGGAGAGCAGCATATGCACACCCATAGCGCTGGCGACGGCGCTCCAGAAGAGAGATAACCAGCGACCGTCCCGGTCGGCGATGATCTCGAGAGGGAGTCCGTAGCGGCAGACGACGTGTATGACGAAGAGTAACGCGAATCCTTCCGCTCCCAGTCCCGTGTCGGTGGGGATGAACAGAGCGTGCTTCGTAAGGAGGTCTACAATCACGAGAATCGCGTTGAACTGACCTGACCAGGGTAACCCCGTGATAAGGTCCAGCGACACTCGCGCGAAGGGCTGCGACGGTATACCGTGTGGCTGCAAGTACCCGTACTTCCGGAAATTCTCCGCCTTGTTCTTCTGGCACACGTCGCACGTCCTGCAGAACTCCGCGATATCGGGCTTCATCCGCGGCCAGTAGAACAGGGTGGCCATGCGGAGGTACAGCTTGTCTGACCCGGCATGCGCGGACTCGAAAGCCGACTCGTGTACTTGTCTGAGTAGGGCTGCTCGTTCCGAACGTGGCACGCATAAGCGCGGCATGAAGTCCGCGTCACGAAAGAATAGCAAGCCGTCCTTGCCCTTGTAGAAGCGGTTACCGGCGTACCAAGATCGCTCGTCCGAGTTCTTGCCCTTCTTAACGAACGCGGGGTCCTTGGCGTATCCCGCGACGTAGCGTTTCTTGAGCTCCTCGTTCATGGTGACCAATAACGTAGGAGGAGGGTTTGCCGCCTTCCAGTCCAGTTGATCTTCGTAACGCATCCCTGACGCCGGAGCGTCAGGTCGAGACCCGAAAGAACCGTTCAGCAGTTCCACCCCAAACGGTAGCGAGTCTGGAGGAAGAGTACCGGGCGGAAACAAGGGAGGGGAGAACTCCGCGTCTTCAGAGCCTGGAATGGTCGTCTTGGCGCGAGCCTTCCGCTTTTCAGCTTTGGCTTGCCCGCGCGTAGTGGCCAAGACTTTGGCTCTGGACGAAGCTTTCGCTCGCTTCCTCTGAAGTTGCGTGGAATGGGAGTCGCTCGCAGGCTCGAGGAGCTCTTCGAGCCTGAGCGCGAAATGCGCGTAGTTGGCGAAAGCGAGCTTTGGAGCAGGGACGTTCCCCGCAATGCGCTCGCGAATCTCTGCTGCGTCGACGTCCGTTCGAATTGCAGGGGTGGTGTCCTTTGCAGGAGCCACGAATTCGGGCGGACCGCGTACCTGTTGCGTCTGCAAGTCTCGCGGTAGTCTCGAGAGAGGGTCTACGTTTGAGTGAAGGCGTCCCGCGCGGTGAACGATCTCGAGGTTAGGAAGATAAGCCCCAAATACCGCCCCCCAGGCGGCAAGCCTCCGATTGGTGTTCTCGAAAGTCCTGGCCCATTGCAGCGCCGCGTGGTCGGTGATAAGGACGATCTTCTCGCCTTCAATGAAGGGCTGAAACTTGATAAGTGCGTCCTTAGCGGCTAGAGCTTCGCGCTCCGTAACGGTGTAGTTCTTCTCGGCCGGTTTGAAAGTTCGACTCCAATACGCGATGACGCGTTCGACTTCTACGATGGTGTCGTCGAGCGTAGCCGCCCAGCCCGGTTGACCATCCTCGCGGGGCGTGATGTCGACGATCTTGTCCGAGACTTTCGTTACGAGCCGGGGAACCGGCTCGTGCGCTTCGAAAGCTTTCCGGAGTCTCTCGTACGTCTGCGTGCCAGCTAAGTCCGCAACGCGTATTTCCTGCACCTGTTGCAAGCAAGCGCCTAGCGCTTCATCGGACGCGTCCGTGTAGAGACGGTAAGGTCGTTTCGCGATGGGGTGTCCCAGGACTGGAGCGCGTTGTAGAGCAGCCTTTGCTTCGTCGAAAGCGTAATCCTCTTCCGCACCCCACTTCCAAGGTACGTCCTTTCGTAGTAGCTTGAAAAGCGGGGTGACTATGAACGAGTAGTACGGTATGAAAGCTTGGAAGTAAACAACCATCCCCAAGAACGTCTGCAGCTGCGAGAGTTTCGTGGGTCGCTCGAGTTGCGCGATGGCGTCCACCTTCTCCTGGTGCGTCGACAAACCGAGGCGAGACACCTTGTGCCCGAGCAAGAGGATTGACGAGTAGAAGAAATGACATTTGTTCGGGGAGAGCGTCAGTCCCGCGCGTTCGATAGCGCCGAGGACCTTGTCGAGATGGCTGAGATGATCGTCGTACGTAGCGGAGTAGACGACGATATCGTCGATGTAAACCAAGGAGAACAACCACAAGAAGGGCGAAAGGATGCCTTGCATGACTCGTTGGAAGATGGCGGGACCATTGCGCAAACCGAAAGGCATTCGTTTGAACTGGAAGAGGCCCTTGTGAGTTCGGAAGGCCGTCTTCTCGACGTCGTCCTTGGCTATCTCCATCTGATTGAAGCCGGCGAGAGCGTCGAGCGAGGAGAGTACTTGGGATCCTGAGAGCGCGGAGAGGATGTCCGACTGTCGAGGAATGGGGAACTCGTCCGCAATTGTAGCGGCGTTTAGCTTGCGGTAGTCGACACAGAAACGCGGTTTGCCGTTTCGATAGACTATGACGACGGGCGCGGCCCAGGGGCTGATAGAGTCCTCTATAACCCCTAGCTCGAACCATTTCGCAAGCTGGTCCTCGATGATCTGCCGTTTCTCCGGAGAGGCGCCGTGCATGGGCTCGGATATGGGCTCGACGTCTGGCTTGGTTCTAACCCGTGCGTTTACTTCCAGATGTCCAAGGCGACCGTCAAACCCAAACGCTAGTACGTGCTTTCGCAACATAGCTAGCGCTTTCTCGCGAACGTCGGGCGGTAAGTCGGACGACAAGTCTAGAATCTTCTCCAGGTCCGCTGACGAGTAGAGCGTAGGATCCGGCGCTTCAGCTACTGACGGTGGGTCTAGTTCGTCCCCGTCTCCTGATACGGGCGGGGCAACAGACGTGTCGACCGCATACGCGCCGGCAGTTGGGACAGAAGCGTTCCCCGACGTCGCGGCCGTATCCGCGTTGCCAAGGTCGCGATCGTCCAGGGTTTCCACGAGAGCGGCGAGTATCTTTGCCGACCGTTCCATGCTCGCGTACTCTTCCGCGCTCTTAGCGCGGTCGAGCTCCTTGGTCGGATCCTTGGCGTAACCAATGAGGGTACCCGTGCGTAGCATGCGAGGTATCGTCGTCGGGTTGGAAACCTGGATGTAGCACGTACGAGCGATGTCGCCAGCGTCCGCTGAGCTCGAGATGGCGCCGGTACGTGTGGACAGCAACGCGTTGGGAACGATGAGGAAGGAGTCGTCGGGATTAGGAATTAGATGTCTTTCGACGAACCATTCCCTTCCCTGTTGCAAGTCTCCAGCGATGGGGACGGGGACTGTCGTCTCCGGCGGCACGAGTACGTCTTCGAAGACTCGTAGAGCGCCGTTGTGTAGCACTTGTTTGCGCCGGTGACGAGTAGCTCTGGCGCGTCTGTGACTCTTAGCCCGCACGAACGAAGCGACCTCGTGGTGAACCACTCGGTAGCCACGAATGGCAGGCTTGTCCGTTCTCGCGGCGTCCGTATCTTTCGACAGAGACGTAGCGCGGAACGAGCGACCAGTAAGCCCTACCAGGACTTTCGTCCCGGTGTCGAGGCTGCGCAGCACGTTGAGCTCGTGCAGCAACATAAAGTCTTCTCCCAATAGTACGTCGACAGTCATGCTGGGAATGACGTAAAGTTCGGTGCGGAATTCGATCCAAATGCCGTCGTCGCCCTGGATGTAGATAGGCACGACTACGTACCCGGTAATGGGAGGGGCGTCCGTCGTGAGCTGGGTGATCTCCACCTTCATGCCTTTTCGTAGTCGGGGCGGCGATTTGAGGCTCTTCAGGAAGTCTTCCGACACGAGCGAGATGCTAGCACCGGAATCGAGAAGCAGGTTGGTAGCCCGGTCTTGTAACGATCCTACTCGCCCGCGACTGGATAGTACGGAGACGCCGTAAGACGCATAGCCTTCTGCGACCGCGCGCCGAGGGGAAACTCGGTACACCTCGTCGGGAGGAGGAGGGCCAGCTTCTTCTGCGATGTTCGACGCCGCCATGGCTTGAGCGAGTATGACGGACTCGAGATCGACGTCGTCGTCTTCGGGCTCGCCGTCGCTGCTTTCGTCATCTGAGTCGGCGACGTCAAGCAGATCCGGCACGTCCTCCGCGAGGGGAGCAATAGGACTCTGTACGGTTACGGCGCTGGCGCCGTCGACGTACGCGTCCTTGCGTTCTCCACTAGCGTAGTCCACCGGTTCCTGCAAACACTTGGCTGCCTTGGGAGAGGAACGATACCAAGTAGCGTACTCGTCTTCAACGTCTTCGACTTTGACACGGCGCGCGCGCTTGCTGGTCAGAGAACTGACTGCTACACGCGCGCTCGCGCCTTCGACGTACGCTTCCTTGCGCTCTCCCAAAGCTGTCTGCACGTCCTCGTGAGCGTGGTTGAGAGCTTTAGGGGACGCCCGGTACCAGGCGAGGAATTCGTCTTCCACGTCCTCGATTCTCGGGCTTCGTCTCAGGGCATTGAGGGCGACGGTAGCTTTCAGGCGCGTCACAGCGCTGGGGTCATACGCGGAACGGGAGTTCTGATTCAGGCGGAAATCGTAGGCATGACCATACAGCGTATCCTCCGTGGGCGTGCGAGCCGACCCAACGTACATGACACCTTGCCGAGAGCGTAAATCGTAGACAGGCCAGTGGGGACACTCCTTGTCCCAGTGTAGGTCACCGCCGCAGACTTTGCACGGCGAGGGAGGTTTTTTGAAGCTAACCTTGTCGCTCTTCGGGAACGGATAACCGTTCGGAGGAGGAGGCCGCATTTTGGACGTGTTCGTAAGCATGACTTCCACCGCGTACACCACGGCTTCCGTCGCGCTTTCGTGCACAGGGTCGTGGACCTGGCCGAACCCGGCGAGAGGAGGAGCGGGCGCGTAGACGGCGGGAGCTGTGGCGAAACTGGGCGACGTAGTGGAGTGAGGCTGGTTGAAGAACGCGAGGAGATCGCTCGCTTCCTCGCCGGAGTCAGGGAACTCGGCTTCAGCGTAGTGGACGGCCGCGGCAGGGGGAGGAACTCGGAAGGGATTACCTCCGCGCTGTTGATGAACCGCCGTCGGCCTCTGGATGCCCATTTTAGCGAGCCGCTCGGCGACGACGCGCTCCACGACTGCCTTGATGTCCGCGTCGGTCTCGACGTTTCCGCGCGCGCCGGACAGCAAGTACTCCTCAAGCGATTGCGCGCGGACCATGAGGTCGTCGACGCTCGCGATGTTGCCCCCCAGCAACCAAAGCCAAGGCTTAGGGACTGCAGCCAGAATATGGTCGATGGCTTGAGCGGGTTCGACGCGGAATAGCACGCGCACTAGGATGGCGCGGCGAAGAACGAAGTCGAATGGCGTCTCCCTTGTGTAACCGGGCTGTCTGAATGCTTGAGTCTGATACTCGAGACGCAGACGCTCCGAGAACTTGTCGGACAGATAGAACCGGCGGAGGCCGTGGATGAGCGTGATGTAGTTCGCCTGCACCGCTGGCCTGTTCGCGAAGTTCAGCCACCAGCTCAGTAAGCGTCCCTTGAAGCGAAGAGGCGCGAGGCGTCCGAGCTGGTAAGGAACGTATCCGCGCATGTTGATCGCGAGCTCGGAGATCTTAGCGAAGTAATCCAACGCCGTTCTTTCGTTTCCGTCCCATTCCGGAATGTCGCTCTGCTGGAGCCGCTCGTTAAAGAAGGCTTCGCGCGGAAGTTGCGGAGGAGGGTTCCAGGCGTCCGGGTACTGAGGTCCGCCAGGAGGTCCGCCTCCTCCTCCTCCAGGGGGGGGATAACCGCCACCAGGAGGGGGATAACCGCCGCCGGGCGGATAGCCGCCACCTCCGCCTCCTCCACCGCCAGGGGGTGGATAACCACCGCCCCAACCGGGAGGACCGCCATCCCAGCCGTTAGGAGGGCCAGGAGGGCCGCCGTAACCTCCAGGGGGACCGTTCGCATCACCACCAGCCCACGCTCCGTTCACGAACGCAGGCGGCGGAGCGAAGGGGTCAGATCCACCTTGAGAGGCCGCGAGCGGAGCGCTATGAGCGTGCGACGCGGAAGCCGGGCTATCGTGTACCGAAGCGACGTTCGCGTAATGGCGAGAGGATTGGGAAGGATTCGAGTAAGGGTTGCCGACCGACGAATGCGCGTGCGAAGCGTGCGCGTGAGTGGCGGGTGCTGCTTGGCTCTGTGCGGACAGGTGAAGCGACGGGATGGAGCCAGGTTGGCCCAAGAACGGGTCTGAAGACACGATAGCGGGAAGGGCGCTGTTGAACGCTGGAGGGTGAGCAGCGAGCTGCGCGACCGATTCTTGCCTAGCGTCGCCCGTGGTGCCGGCCAGGGACGCGCCGTGTATGGAGAAGTTCATCGCACCGAGACCGGACAAGACGTCCTGCGAGAAGTCGACCGGATTGACAGCAAACGTCGCACGTCGGTCCGCTTGACGCACTCGGAAAAGAGGGACCGGCGGGTTGTTCCACTTGTGCATGATAGCGGCGTCCTTGTCAGAGTACGGCGTCGTAGCGGGAACGTTAGGAAGAGCACGCCAAGCTGACTGGTTGGCGTTCGCTGGAGTCACCGTTGCCATGGTCTCGTTGGATGTATCCGGCTGTGCGGCCGACATCATCGTGATGTCGGCGAACGAGGCGACGTAGCCGTCCAGGTTGAAGTTCGGCATGACGGGCATCGGAGGCACGCGTGCAACCGGTAGCAGTCCTATAGTTGCTTCGAGCACGCTGGCTGCGTAGTCCACCATGCGCACGAGATAAGCGTGCGCGCGTAGGATGACGCCGTACTCGGGGAACGTGTCGTTGGCGAGCGCGATCAAATTCTCGTGCCAGTGATCGTCCAGAGCACGGGCGGACGCGGGCACGTTGAGGAGCGAGTAAGCCATGCCGAGGATAACGTGCAGGTCCTCGATAACGAACTCGAGTTGTCCGAGCAAGCCGACTACGAACACGTATTGTGACCCGACGAGAGTGAAGAACTTGGGTGACGCGCGCAATCCGCGCAGCATTGCTACGCGTCGCTGCAGGGTGTACTTAGGCGAGTTGGCTACTGGAACGCGTCCAGACACGTCTAGTTGACCTGCTTGTTCGAGTTCCGCGGGTTGCGCGGACTCGACGTAGCGCTGCACGAGGTCGCGCATGATCTCCTCGACGCGCGCTTGGGGAACCGTGGCGTAAACTGCGCTCGCAGATCCATCAGGTTCGGCGACTGCGGGATCCAAAGAAGCGTCGGGGAGTTCGGGCACCTGCAGAGCTGCAAGGCGCGCACGAGTCTCCGGCGTGGGAGAGTCCGCACGCTCGGGTTTGTCGCGGATGGGCACTCCAGTGGCGAAACCAGCTGGAGTAACGCCCGCGGTAGAGATGCCAGTACGATAGAGACTGTGCCGCTCAGGAGCACCAGGCGCAGGATGGGTCGGTACCGAACCAAACGCGTGCACCTGTGGAGTCGACGGGTTGCCGCCTGGGGCCACGTATGGGGTCGCAGGCGGGTTTTCCTCGCCCCCCAGAGTGCCATTGGCATTCGTGGAAAGCGAGTAAGCGGTTACATCGCCCGCGGGGGCGGTGGTACCGCTCATGAAGTTTTTTAAGGCTCGGGTAGCTGCCGAAGAGAAAAAGGATCTCTCTGTGGGCGGGTTGTCGTAGACGATACCGTCCGATCCGGATTCGTCCACCTCTGTAACGGCCCTGGGCGAAAGTAAGGCGTCACTGATATTTAGTAGGAGGGACGATAAGGGTCCGACGACAGGCGGCGCCCGTCAGAGGTGTGAAGACCGCGTAAGTCGTCCAATAGGGCGACTGTAGCGCGAGTCGAGAGCGTATCTGGCACGCTCGAGGGAGTGCGGAAGGCGCACGGTCGTAGCTCACACGAAAGGGGAGCGGCGACGAGTCAGGTTGCGAGTAAAAGATAGATAAGCAACATGAGCAAACAGAGCGGAAAGGAAACGCGCCGGCCGCGACGGAATCTAACTAGGTAATAGTAAGGAATGAAAATAACCCGTTACACCGCGTAGATGATCTGTCATCTTGGTGAAGCCCGCCAGACAACAGGTGCTGCAGTACGTCATAAATGTATCACCATCGAGTTAAGGGTACATTACCGACACACACATTCTTGCCTCCGCAGTACTGTTACCGGCTCTAATACCGTCAGCTGCGCCTTGAGCGCTGCGTCGTTATCTCCGAGTCCGGCTTCGCTATTTCGCTTTTTGAGACATACATGAGCTTATCCCATCCGCTGATCACGCATTAATGTTGATGGAGCATGATTGGTGACTCATTTTCTCTCAAGGCCCCGCTGGAGCGCCGATAGACGGCACAGAGAAGGGACGGACTTGAGCTTCTACAGAACCACATGTTCGATGTATCCGGAATGTCAATTTGTGAGACCGGGAACATTCTACCAATCATCAATAGGCTCGGAATGCGCTGCACAAGCCGTGATTTTGCCCAGAATGCGCCGGGCGAGGAGACAAAGGTCATTTTAGCGGAGTTCTAATACCTCGGAACCGGCCGAGCTCGCTCTGCCCCGTTTCCCAATCCCGTCGCCAACACTAATTTGAGCAACTTTCACCTCGCCCCGGGATATGAATACAGTGTGTAGAGGTAGATCCCAAGAATGTCTGGACGAAAAATCCCAACAAAATACGGGGGACGATCGATTCATTCCCGGGGGAATTAATGTACCATTTACGGTCTATACCATTTACGGTCTATAGATGCGATTTAGTCCCACTTGTAACGTTTGTGGGTCTTGATCCCTCCACTGAAGCCGCGGCGGACCATTTCTTGGAGATCGCGCCCTTGAACGCGGGCACGGCACCTCAGGCCTTCATATACTACGCAGTGGTTGATTCCGACGACAGCGCGGGCACCGTGACGCCCACGCCTCGCAATCGCCCACGACTGGTCCTATCGATCGCGCTCCCGCTCTGCATACTACTGCTACTTGGGCATCTCCTAGCTGCGGTGTGGCTATTCAGACGAAGGAGACGCCGTTTAGCTGCGGAGTCACAGGGAGATCCTCGACCTTACGGTGCCGCCGCTGCTCCGAGTCCAGAAGGACTCAATTCGGAGCCGGAACGTACTGCGCTGCGTAGGACTTCCAAGATGCAGCGCATCTCCATGAAGGAGCGTAGCGTGCTTTCCCCAAGTACAAATATCAGCGGGGAGCAAGCGTCTCTCGACGTCGTCGGCATAGAGCTACAAAGCCCCAGCAACTACTCCGAGCGTGGAGAGTCTGCGGTTGGTACGGATAATCTCGCCGAGCTTGGCGCAGCGGTGACACGGGCTGGGTTCTCCGTACGTGACCTCCTTGCGTCTCTCAACCGTGTTCATCTGCCGGAGGAGCCGGAGATTATGGGCAACTTGCCACCAACCTATGTTGGCTAGTCGGACTCATATTGTGTGGTACTCATTGCTCCTTCTAACACACTGTATATACGCACTGGTTACGGTCACGCATGTGACGTGTTCTTCTCCCGAGGCCTAATACTGTTCTGCACATGTCTCTCACTCGACAAAGGCCGGCTACGCCGGCAGGTTCACCTTGTGCGGAGTGGACGAACCGTACGCGAAACCGGCGGACTGGCGGCTTTCCAACATCTGTCTGAGAATGGCAAGCCAGTATGTGACCCGAAGTACTGAGTTTTGTATGGCCCTTCACACAGGATCACAGATGGAGGCCCGGCTCGAATGTGCTGTCGCATCTTCACGGCTCCACGGATGGTTATAATCCAGCAGCTATTCCGCTGCTCCAGAGAGCAGGACAGAGAGCCTTGAAGATGTCCGACGCACGTACTGGCGTGGTTCTGTCACGGTGGCGTCTCAGGGCGAAGTAGCGTAGCCCACATGAGTCCGGCCTGGCCTACGATGCAGGTAGTATCAAATACTGAAAACTAATATCAGTGCTGGCACCTATATACGAAATTGACATGAGCGCGTACATGAAGGCCTTCTGAAAGGCGTGCAGCGATGTGTGCGGGGTAGCTCAATTTATGGTGGTCGCCCGCTCGAGCGCGGCAGTAGACGATATTGTCGAGTCTTGACAAGTTGAGACTGCGTGAATTGCCATACCCCAGATGACTTCGTCAAGAGGAATGGAACAAGATGAGATCATTCAAGGGGCTCCTGCTCTATTGACGCCACCTGTCAGCACAGTGACGGAAAGTCAGTCGTTGACCCGGGCGCTTGGCTCGGGCACTACGGAACCAGTGAGAGAAAGTTGGCACGCGCGCTTGCGAATTAAGGGGGAGCGAGAGACCTTGCTGGCGCAGGGTGATTCCATCTAATGACGTCTATATGGCTCCCCAAGCACTGTACGCTGCGGAGCGGCCGGAAATTTCAATTCCGAACAATCTAGCCACCGTTTGGGATCGTCGTTATCGACGTTACAGAACGTGTTTATTACCGCTACCCGAGGCCCCCGTTACGCGTCACGCGATAATAAAAACTCGAAAACTAGGAGTAACGTGGCAGCAGAACCTTTATCTCAGGTGGGTGTCGGGCAAGAGAGGTGTCACGCCGTACCTTCGATCTCAACCAGCGAGCACTCATGACTCGAAGTCGGTCTCCCGATCATGTCGGAAAACGCGTATTGCTCATTCTCTCGTATAGTTCGGATATAGATTCCTCGTGTACATACCACTCGTCGTCTCGTCTACGCTCATCGACGACACTGGCTACCTGGTTGCTAGATCTTGTTCTCGCTTCGCTCTCGCGTCAGGACTCGACCTCACTTCTCCTTACAGATGATACAGATGGAGGCTTCACGCAAGCCAAGGCTCAATGAGAGGTATATGATGTTGCAGCGTAGACATTTTGCGTTGATGCGCAGCCACTGCGATGTCGTTATCATATTACAGAGTGTCCCGGCACTCAGGTTCTTTCATATAAACAGGAGCGGAATCGTAATCTGCCGCTCGTAGAGGCGGCTCACAATGTGTATTACAGTAGGAAAGAACAGTGATTTCCGGACGGATTTATGAGCCGTTATAACCGAACTTGGACTTGTGCGCGATCGCGTGGACGGTTATTTGGTCACCACGTATGCGGAAAGCCTGGCTCGTCGCGCTCCTCGTCCCAGGCGTCCTCGCCCAGGCGACCCAAGACTCCTCAACGGTCGACGACGACGCACCAGACAAGGTCGCCATCTAGCTCGTCGTCGTCAGACAGCGCTGACACGTTGTCTTAGGCAGCGAACACGTATGACCGCGCCGCAGAAGGTCCGTCGCGTCCAATCCAAGTTCACATCGCTGAACCCGCTCTCAGCGTCGCAGGCGTACGATAAAGCGCTCAAGACTCTGTCTACCATAGGGTCAGTGCAGGCGCCTCACGAGGACGGGCAAGCAGCGCTGTTCAGCAATTACCAGGGGCCGATCGCCTCTGCTTTACGAATAGCTCTGCGACTCGTCTACCAGCCCTGGCTCTCTCGCTCTGTCGCCTATATTACGGGCAAGGAGGCGACCCTGACGCGGCGGTACGAGGACGCGCGAAGTAAGGCCGTCAAGGTCGTCGACTTGCTCACTTACGCCGCCGAGCTCGGTAACCAAGAAGCTCTCTACAAACTCGCTCAAATCTCCATGGTATGTCTCGTCTACCTACTCTGCAATCCTTCGATTCTTCAATATCCTTCCTTTGTTTTCAACGACGCGGTTCAACGTGCCGCGTCTCCGCGCTGCACCCGCCGACCCGCCTGCTGCATACCCATATATTGCTCCTGATTGTCGCGACTACGGCGGAGACGATATAGTGCGGTTGTCGTGGCTCTGGCAAGGTGGAACTTTGTCTACCACTGCAGTCGCGCGCCCGCCCTGGCTTGCCTGTGGGCCTTACGCTTACGCAAGTCTAACGTGTGGTTGACGCGAGCACGCATTTTGCTCATGCTTACGGTGTTGCGACCACCTGCGGTGTATCTACCCTCGCGCGCTGGTTGCTCTCCGTCCCACATCCCTTATGCTTTGCCGGCCGTCCTGCAGACCGTTCGCACCGCGTTTGGGACGCTCATCAGCGGTCAGTCGTTGTCCCCGCCGTCGCTGGTACCTGGGTGTCTGTGCCGAGTCAGGGGTGTCGAATCGTCTCAGAGCCGCTACTATGTCTCACACGACCGCCGTTTGGCGTTGTGTGAACCATATATCGGGCTTCGGGCACTGGCTAGAGGGCTGCTGAGGCGGAGGAGTCGCTTCCCGCCTTACTCCCTATCCTATCTCATTCTATCTCATTTCTTTTGTGGTACGACGCGCGGCATATTCTGGACTGTTCACGTCGCTGCCGCTGCCCCCGCCGACCTGCTCTTGCTTGACACGACCACGGGGATGCGTCGGAGCGGATATGATTCGGTAGTCATCAGGATTACATATGTGCGGCTCTGGTGAGGTGCAAGTCTTTCTACCACTGCACTCGCCCGCCCTCCATATCGTACTGGCTTGACGCCTATGGCCTTTCCGCCTACGGAAATCTAATGCATGGTTGAGACCAGCACGTACGCTGCTCACGGTCACGGCGTTGCGAGCAGATCCTACGGGACGCTCAGCTCGACAAGGGAACTCTGCAGATGCGCCACGACATCCTGGACCTTTGCAAAGACCTACAGGCCTTGGATTGCTAGAGCGTATAGCCTTCAGTGCACGACGCCCTGACCAGTGCCGGCGTGTCTGCCCTCGCGCGCTGGTCGCTATGCGATTCATGGATATCGAGACTTGCCAGCGTAGGGCAGCTGTCTTTGGGCCGTTCGTCGGCGTCTCGTCGTCGTGTTTGTCGGCGCCGATGTCGCGGTTGTCCATGATTGACGAGTGATGAGTGTCGAATCGTCGTCGACGCGGCCGCTCCCATATACTTTCACACTCCCATCCCACATTGCTGACCAAGTTATCTAGTTCCCCCCCTCCATATTACCTCGAGATTCCAGGCGCGCCTTCGAGCTCTTCTCCCGCCACGCAGAGTTGACGGGCAACGCAACGTCTCAAGCCATGACAGCCTTCTTCTACGCCACTGGATTCGGCAACGCGACAGAGGCTGATCAGGCCAAGGCCCTGCTCTACTACACGTTCGCTGCGCACCAAGGCGACTATGGCTCGGAGATGTCGCTCGGATTCAGGTACTGGTCCGGTATCGGCGTCAAGGAGGACTGTATGGCTGCGATGGAGTGGTACGAAGCTGCTGCAGAGAAGTGTATGTTGTTTCTCGACTTTCGTTCTGTTCTGACACGTGTTCAGCGATGGCCACTTTCCTCACTGGACCTCCCGGAGGACGCACGCTCCCACTTCTGCCCACACGGCTCTCCGATTTCGACGGCGGCGCGTACGGTATCGGCTCGAGTGTCGCCTCGACAGGAATGAACATTAACCGCAACGTCATCCGCGCCTACCGTGCGCGCGCAGCGGGCGAGAAATGGTCCGACGTCGTCGAGTACTACCAGTTCAACGCCGACCGCGGCGACATCGAGTTCGCCTTGCGACTCGGTCG
>KV425906.1:288035-300700 GCA_001632375.1 Exidia glandulosa HHB12029
GCGCGCGCAGCGGGCGAGAAATGGTCCGACGTCGTCGAGTACTACCAGTTCAACGCCGACCGCGGCGACATCGAGTTCGCCTTGCGACTCGGTCGGATATTCTACCAAGGCTCTCTGTACACCGTCGGCGGCGGCATTTCAGGCGGCGCAGAAGCCGTAGGAGCCGTCCCACGCGACTTTCACCGCGCAAAGGCATACTTCATGAAGATCGCGCGTCTAGTCTGGTCGCGCGAGAACGTCGCCAGTCCGCTCACGCATCGGAAAGAGGGCGCGACGGATGGACAGAAGCTCGCTGCTAGCATCGCCTCTGCGTACCTCGGACGGATGTATTTGCGCGGGGAGGGCTTCAAGCAGGACGCGCGCATGGCGAAGATGTGGTTCGAGCGCGGGATGGAGAACGCGAACGCCGAGTGCGCGAACGGCCTGGGCATTATCTATCGCGACGGTCTTCTCGACGGCAAACCCGACATGAAGAAGGCCCTCACGCAGTTCGGCGTCGCAGCGGGCCAGGAGCACGCAGAAGCGTTAGTGAATCTCGGAAAGCACTATTACCGTATGCCGTTCCCGCAGATTGAAGACACGCTCACGCTCACCGTCCCGCAGAACACGGAGACCTCCCGCACGCGATGATGTATTTCGAAAACGCGATCAAGCACGGCTCGCCATTCGAGGCGTACTACTACATCGCGCAGATCCACGCCTCGAACGCGTACAAGAACTCGCTCATGGGCAGCTGCTCCTTCGCCGTCTCGTTCTACAAACACGTCGTCGAGCGTGGCTCGTGGCGCGAGAACTTGCTCGGCGAGGCGGAGGCGATCTGGTTCAAGGAAGGCGCGAGTCTGGCGGAGAAGCAGGGGGCGATGTTGCGGTGGTATATGGCCGCCGAGCGGGGGTACGAGAGCGCGCAGAACAATATCGCGTACGTTCTCGACCAGGGTACGTTGCATCTGGATACGCGAAACTGGGCTGACATGGGATGTAGATCGCGACAGTCTACGAGGATCTTCGCTCGCTCGACCTGTGTCGAACGATACAGCGCGCGATGCCTTGAAGTTCTGGATGCGCTCTTCCGCGCAACGCAATATCGACGCTCTCATTAAGGTTGGAGATTACTACTACCACGGTCTAGGTGTAGCGGACGAGCCCGAGGCGCTGCGCTGGGAGAAAGCGGCGGGGTACTACCACTCCGCCGTCGACACGCACATCAGCGCTCTGGCGATGTGGAACCTGGGATGGATGTACGAAAACGGGCGCGGCGTGACGCAGGACTTCCATCTCGCTAAACGGTACTACGATATGGCGCTCGAGACCAACGCCGAGGCGTACTTCCCCGTCCTCCTCTCGCTCATCAAGCTGCACGTGCGCGCGTTGTGGCATTCGCTTTCGGGCGGCAAGCAGCGCGCGCTGAGTATTTGGGGCGACGATGGAGAGGGCGGAGATGATGCGTGGTACTTTGGACGCGCGAAGGAGGAGTTGAAGCGGCGTCTGCGCGGCAAGGCGCGTGTAGACGGCGGTGGTGGGAAGCAAGAGGACGGGACCGGGAATGGAGCTCAGCAGGACGGCGGCGCGGGCGAGCAAGGTCTTGATGCGGATCGCGAGCCGACGCCGGATGAGGATCCCATCCAGTGGGCGCGCGATAGACGGGCCGCTGCCCAAGAAGCTGCTGCTGCGGCCGACGACTATGGCCCCGAAGACTATTGGGACGGTACTCCGCGCGCACCGCGAGAAGGCGACGAGGAGGACGAGTTCGCGGATACGCTGATTCTGTTACTCCTTTGTGCGACCGTCACTGCGCTCATATGGGCTCGTGGCCGGTGGGCAGAACGGCGGAGGCAAGAGGAGCAGGGCCAGAACGCGCAGCCGCCATTCCAGCCGCCGGGCGTTGTGTTGTAAATGTGAGCGACGTGCATGACACCTGTACATAGTTTGTTTGTGAACAGAGCTCGATTATCTCCCAGCGGCCTGTAATCGCCACCCAAAGACCGCAAAAACTCGTTAGAGCAAAACCACTTTGACAAAATCCCAAGTCCACACGGATTTAAGATTTTAAAGTGCGAGGTTTCACCCTGTATTACCGCATAGAGAGAGGGGGCAGGGTCCTAAAAACCCTGCCCCAGACACTATCTACTATCTGATCTACCCATTCGGGTTGTTAGAGCTGTCGTCAGTTTGTATCGCAGACGGTGGCGCATGTCAAGTCTGCAGACGCCTTCTGGGAGTGTGAGACGAAGGTCGGTAGCGATACCCTGTTGCAGAATAAGGTTTGAGTCGAAATTTCCGATTTGCACGACATATGGCCGCACCTGCAGAATGCGAAGTGGGAACTTCGAGAGGTGGTGCGCGTCAAATCGTCAGGGTCGAGATATCTGCTGTACCGAGCGTCAAGGTGGTGAGAGCGACAGCCTGGCCACAGCGTTCTGAGTGCTGGAGCCGCGGTCGATCGAGTCCGTCGGTACAACGACTTCGGTGTGACTGGCGGCGACTGGTGGGCGCTGAGACTGAGTCTGTACAAGTGCCACCGTTGCAGAAATGAAATCCTGCAGTGCGGAATGTGTGCAAAGTAAGACTCTGGCCGAGATTTGCGAATTGAGTGAAATCCGACTAACCTTCAGAGCATCGATATCGATTGCGAGTGATAGCGCTTGCGCACGTCAGGATCCTCGAGCGGTGAATGCTAGACAGCGAGGGAGTGCTAAAGCTCACTTATGCCGTGCTTGACCGAGCCGGTGACGACGACATGTGCTTGCTCTCCGTAGCCAACATGCTGAGTCGTGAGGTCTTCGTTCTCAGATGGGATCTGGGCACGAATGATAGAATTAGTCTCAAAGCTGCAGAGACGGAGAGCTTCTGAGTACACCTGAGACAAAGAGAAGCGCGTGACTCTTGTGCTTAGTCAGTCTGAGTCTCTGCCCGTCGAGTTCAACACCAAACGGAGAAACGAGATGTCGTCAGGGCTGTCGCGTCCGAGACCCACCGCAGCGAAGCTAACATGAAGCATAAGTAAGCGAGAGCGCCCAAACATGATAGATTACTTACCAGGCGACCAACGTCTAGATCAAACACTGATCCTGGAGACCGTCTCCGATTCGAGCTTGTCACCGAATTTGAACGCGAAACCAGCGGACTCCCGCGAGTTCATGTGTGACGTCATGTCAGAACCAGCCCGCACCTGTCTGAACACAGAAACGTTGGACTTGATGTCTACGGAGCAACCAGTTAGCGAGGAAAACAAACGAAATGGAATACTTGCATTTGAAGAGCAAGGCGGTGATCAAAGACCGAGCCAGAGCGCGGCGGTGTCACGGTAGCCCCGGAGCAAGAGGAGGAAATGGGAGGTGGGAGACGGAGTTTGGCGACAGTACCGAACGAAGAATAGTGCGAAGCAGCTCAACCTTCGAGGAAAAAGGGTCAACATTCAGTCACCGCGACGATAACAGGGATGTGAATGAATCAAGAGGAGGAATGGACACATGTCATGCGGGACCGGGTCAGTAGAGAATAACACTCACGAGCGCAGAGCGTCGTCACAGAGGACGCGATAGGAACACAACATGTGTACATCGTCAGACGACATTCGATCCTCGAGCCGCGCTTCTGGAGCATGTGGTTGGACGATTACGTGATGGGACACGGTCGGGACAAGCGCAGGTGACACGTCAAAATCAGGTCGTCCCTTGACCGAGAAAACGGAGTCTACACATATGTTGCCTTGTGAGCACGTATGCAATAACCATCCAGGAATCCAATAAGCGTGAGCGCAGCGCGGAGGCGAAGGATGTAAAACGCACCTTGTGACCGTTCGAAGCAGAGAAAACGGGAGTCAAAGTCTGCCCTGTGAATATTGACTTCCTCGGGTCTGCAACAGCCCGCATCAGCGACAATGGTACAATATTGCATCAGAGGGTACGGACCGGACAGCGAGAAAGACTCCTAATGAAGTAGACATGAGCTGGAGCGCAACGCCGGTGGTGGGCGGAGGTGTGGCTACGAGCCAAAGGCTCGTGCTGCCGGAGACTTGTGTGCAGGCGAAGGGACAAGAGGTCTAAGAGATGCGTGAGCCGTCAGGATGAAGATGCTTCCAGGCCGCCGTGGAAGGTCTGAGAGCACGGTCAAAGTGTAAGGTGCCGGACCCACCAATTCAACTTCCTTTCGTCTCTTCCCTTATTTCGTTGCGTGAGATATTATTATGTAATCGTAATACCTGTATATAAAGCGTCGGGACTCCAATTCGGAGTCTCAAGCCTCTTGAACACGGTTTACCTTGTGCTACTCACGACTCGAGGTTTGCATTCCGTGCGTCAAGACAAGCTTCTTCGCGCAAGCCTACGTACTATCTAGTACTGCGGCTTACATTTTTTGAGTATCTTGTATTCTGTGTTCGTTATGTATCCTCATTTATCTCACTCGAATACCCGGGGGTCTGATCAACCCCCAAGCCTAACTTATGAGACCGCGGAGAGGAACTTCCGCGCGCAGGACGACGATGTCGTGCCTGCACAAGCCCTGATTGACGTGCACGTCGCTCAGGGACCACCGCCACCGGCTGCGAGTTCCGCGCCGGTGCCGACAAGCAAGGACGTGGCGCGCGTGCCGGATGGCGCCGTCACCTGTCCTCTTCGCATCACCACCCCATGCCCGCCCGTGCTCGCGCCGCCTGTTGCGTGCGCTCAAGACGAGCAACCCTCTATTCCGTGTGCGCGCAGCGCTCATATGCCTCCCACGGACAAGGAAGGGTCCGTGGTGGAGACGCCTCCCGCGCAAGAAGGCCACGACATTATGTCGCCCGCGGTAGAGAAGACTATGCCTCCTGGGCGTCGTATCGGCGGCCCAGTGGAGTTGCCCGTGCCAGAAGTGCCGGATGAGGACGATGGTGCGCGTGCTCGAAGACGACAGGCAGCCCATCGATCCGACAGCGGCAGTCGAGAGCGTGATGCTCCTGCCTTTCCGTGCTTCGATAGCACGATGCCGCGCAGCAGGCGCGATGCCCAGCCGTCGACGTGCTGGAAGACCTCTGACGAGAGGTTTCCGCGCTTCGAGCGCGACGAGGGTCGAGCAGATTGCTCCCCTATCCACCCCAGGACGGTATTGTCAACGGTGCGCACCGCGCCCATGGTCAATGCTGACACATCGTGTAACCAGTGCCCGCTCGCCGCCCCTTCTTTATGGGAGCCCATGTCGTCCTGGTCTGCTCGTGCAGCAGAGCTCGCCGCCAATGTCAGCGACGCACTGTCGTCGCCGTGCCCGCATTTCCCACGTCCTTCACCTTCGCCTATGCTCTCTGCACCGCCCGCGTCGCCGCCGTTGTCGCCCACCTACATGCCTGGGTTGGCCGCCTGCAGCTGCAGCCCTCGCGTGGCCCGTGTAGACGTCGAGACGGAGGGCGACTTGGAGTGTGGAACGGACGTCGTACTGGACGGCGCGCTGGATAGCGCATCGAGCTTTGCCCGTCGCACGTTCAGCGCACGCGTTGAAAATGAAGATAATATACTTTCTATTCCGCATCCCCGCCCCCGCTGTGCTCGTGCGTCCCCATTGCCCGACGTACTTGTGTGGTCCGTTCGCGGCATCTCGTACGGACCTGAGGCTGCCGACGCGCATCGCGGTGCGCAGGCGAGCTTCTGGAGTTCGTCAGCTTCCCCTGTCGCGCCGGCGCGTTCGAGTACTGGGTCCGTCGTTACAGGTGGACACCGTATGCGCACAGTTAAATTGAAGGTCCCGATGCCGTCGTATGATGGCACTCCGGATCTCGATGTCTTCGAGGCGTTTGCGTTCAAATGGAACTCATGGGCGCGTAGCAAGGACCTCACTGAAGAAGAATCAGTCGAGTACATGGCACATGCGCTCCAGGGGAAGGCTGCGCAGTGGTTTATGCGTTATGTTGCAGGACGGCAACATGAGTGGACACTGAATCGTGCATATAGCGAGCTGTTTAATAATTGCTTCCCGCCCATGTTCCGCGAGCGACTGCGTCGCAGGTTATTGAGCCTCAGGCAGAACGGACGTCCCGTTCGAGATTTCGCCCAAGATATCGAGAATCTCGCGCTTCGCTTTCCCGACATAGGTGAGTACAGCGTGAAGATGATTCTGTGGGACGGTGTAGACAACTACATCCGTGAATTCTGGCGCGAGAAGGGCCGCAGCATGGAATTTGACTCCTTCGACACACTTGTTGAATACGCGTATCGCGTAGAGAGTCGAGAGGAGGAGCGCCTACGAGAGGAGGCTGGTACTGAGGAGAATAATTGGGCGGAGGAGGAACAGAACTCTGACGGCGAAGACACTCACTTGCCCGTTTCACGTGCGAGTCAGGACGCCGATCCGAATACTATTCCAGAAGAACCGCAAATTTCTCGGGTTGCCGTTGACGGAGAGAGCGGTGATCAGGAAGAATACCTTTCCGAGGGCGGGGATTACTTTGATGAAGAGGAAGGTTCTGAAGTCATTTCTGATAGAGAATTTGGTGCTGAGGATTTCGCACTTGACGAGGAAGAGCCCCGGGAAGATGAAGCCCTTTATGGAGATGAGTATGAGAATGATGCATACATCTCAGAGGGATCTCAGATTGAGGGAGAAGTGTACTATAACGAGGATGAAGAGTTGGAGTATGAGGATGAGGAGCGGGTGGAGTATGACGATGGTTGGTCCGGAGAGGAAGACAACAGCGCTGAGGCGCACGAGCTGGATAGCTCCCCGTCTGGCAAGGAGATCATTCCCACGCACTATAGACGTCGGAATGTACATTATTAGGTAAACTCAGTCGATCCCGAGAGTTTCGTCAGCTGTGCTAGACGAGGAGGGCGACTGTAAGGTGCCGGACCCACCAATTCAACTTCCTTTCGTCTCTTCCCTTATTTCGTTGCGTGAGATATTATTATGTAATCGTAATACCTGTATATAAAGCGTCGGGACTCCAATTCGGAGTCTCAAGCCTCTTGAACACGGTTTACCTTGTGCTACTCACGACTCGAGGTTTGCATTCCGTGCGTCAAGACAAGCTTCTTCGCGCAAGCCTACGTACTATCTAGTACTGCGGCTTACACAAAGTCAGCCAGGGCGTAAGTTGACAAGAGCAACACGCACAACAAGTTGGCCCTCTCAGTGGCTCAGACAGCGGTGGCAGCATGCCGGTGGAGCTCGAGATAGCGAGCGCATTGCGCAGTACGACGGAGGGAGATGGTTGAGCAGCCGAGCCACGGGGACGAGATGTTGGTGGGCGTGACTTCGGATTCTGGACAAGGAGGGGATGGGGACCGATTTAATGAACGCGAGCATGGTGGGAGTTAAGGGGGGCGAGTTTGAACGCGGTCAACCAGCGGAGTTGGACGCAAATTTTGTTTACATGGGCCCGAGCAAATCGGGCGAGCGATCGTCTGGTGCGGAGGCGCCGAAGAGGGGGCGACAGGCCGAATGACACCTCGCCGAAATCTCGCAGCATCCGCATCGCCTCGCTGTCACTCAGGATGCTCCGACGACGTCGATGACAGGAACGGGGTGCCGTTCGGGATCCTGATCGAGGCGCACCCGCGTCATTGCAATCACGTGACACGTTCAGGGCTTGGGAGGAGCGTTGCTTTGTGTCTCGCGTGCACGTACAATTGAAGGCATACAGTATAACGGTCAACAGAGACAAGTCTATGGCTGCACAACATAATCGCTCTACTGAGTCCTCTCTGACTGATGATGAGCACTAGTTTAGCCTTTAGAACCTGGCTGGAAAATATACGCCCAGCGACAGATTACTCTTGCATAAACTGATGCCGAAGATACGGCCGCTCTAATGCCGTAATATGGTCTTGCCGGTGGAAGAAGCTTGACACGCAATTGACAGAGAAACATGTCAAGAGCACAAACCTTGGTGCTCCCTTCTTTCTCAGATCCACTAGTGACAGCTCAGAGATAACATTGCACGTCTGCGGATAGAGCGCTGCTGAGAGATCTGACAGGCGACAGCTTGTTTCAATTGAAAACTGTCACTCAACTTGAACTCTCAAGTCAAAGCACCGTTCCTAAAGACCGTGCGCCGTTGTCACGAGCGCGCCGAGCGAAGTCATTATAAGCAGAGTAGACGTCACTGCAGCACTCCCTCAATGAGTTATCTCTGTACTGTACAATCATGGATGTTGTTTGCAATCGCATCGCCACCGCACAAGGATTACTGTAATGCTATCAGAGCGTCAGCGGGGCAGTGTTATCTCAAGTTCTGCTACGTACTCCATAAACTCACGATTCTTCCTGCACGTGACACTAGAAACGCTTATCTTCCTACGTCAAAAGTCTGCGAAGGAGACTAGCAGGTGACGCTTAGGATTACCCCGCCGCGTAATGTTCTGAGAATTACACACCTCAAGTCATCTGCGCACAGTGACTACTGCCACGGTCCGGACCGCACAAAACGGGCATACTTAGACTAGTACTCAGTGAGAAGTGTTGAGGCGACGATAAGTCGGGCTGTACATCGCTTCGGAAGATCACAGGAGTAACACTAACGCCCATGCTCCCACCCCGATGAGACTCATACAATGCTCTGACAGCATGACACTGACATGTTAATTAGACCGCTAGCACAATAGCTGACGTGGGAACGAGTGGGCCGACGGGGAAGCATGTCCTGGACCTAGAGGTTGAGTCCACTCTCATGGGATCATGGTATCTGCCGCTTTCCCAGCTTTCTATGAGAGCTCATATAGGTACACGGAAGCAATAGCGTCTCTCCGTAGTCGCTTGAGACTCATTTCAGACTCGTTCGGGTGCGAAATTGAAGGTCACGGGAGCCGCAGAGCGGAGCGTGAATTGGTTCTCCTCGTCGAACACGCGACATCACAACTCCTACCGTGTACCTCTAGTCCCACTACGTCATTACAGTCTCAGTCAGGCACAATCTAAATGCAGTGACGACGACGAAGAGCTCGATGAGGTCCTCCAGCGGCGGAGAAGTAGGCAGCATGCCAATCGTACGTTGCACGCATTCCCCTTCGTAACTTGGTATTGGTGGCATATCAAGGATCAGGTGCATTACATTGACAGGTAGTCTAGCGTTTCAACGTGGCGTGAGACGTGGGAACGACGATGGGGCGGGAGATGCAACTCTGGGGGTGTTGAGAGCATTGCCGCGTCCCCAGACTTACGATGATATATTATGAGAGCTCATATAAGTACACGGAAGCAATAAAGTCTCTACGCAGCTGCTTGAGACTCACTTCTGACCCGTTCGGGTGCGAAATTGAAGGTCACGCGAGGAATCGGGAGCCGCGGAGCGGAGTGTGAATTTGGTTCTCCTCGTCGAACGCGGGACATCACGCCTCCCGCTGAGTTCCTCTAGTCCCACTACGTCATTAAAATTCCGGCCAGGCACTTTACAAGCGCAGTGATGACGACGAGGAGCTCGATGGAGTGCTCCAGCGGTGACGAAGTGTGCAAGATGCCAATCGTACCGTTGCACGCATTCCCCTTAATAACTTGGTATTGGTGGCATATCAAGGGTCGGGTACATGACATTGACAGGTGTTCTAGCGTTTGAGCGTGGCGTGAGACCTGGGAACGGCGATGCGGCGGAGGACGCGAGTCTGGGGGTGTTGAGAGCATTTCTCGAGGGTATATGCGCCCCCTCACCCTCTTGAATGGCTCTTTCTTAATGTTACATTGCTGCCAAGTTTATCTCCGTAAAGTTTGAAAGTGAGACTGGAAGTGGATGCTAGAAATGCGCGAGTTTAGGCGTGTTGCGAGGATCAGAGGTTCGGGCGCTTGAGGTACCAACACCGTGTCGCCCTTCGCTCCAGATCAACTGAGCGCATTTGCCACGTCACTGTTTACATCTACGGGGCCAGGAATAGCGTAGGATGACGCCACGATGCGGACGAGGTGCGGCGGGAAGGAGATGTATAAAAGGAGGTCGCGCAAAGCGTCAAGTCCCCCATCTCTCCATCACACTTCCTTTCTCCCACTGTCCGCACCAACGAGCTTGAATGTCCCTATTACACTCTCCTCATCGACGTCGTCCGTCTCGCAGTCACCGTCGGGATCGATCTCGAGCTCGACACTCGTGCTCATCGTCATGCTCGACGTCGGCTAAGATTGTGGTATCGTCGCTTTAGCCCATATCCATCTGGCTCGACGGTTGCTGACTTGTGCGTCGTACTCGGTTCAGTCTTTCACACTTCGGTTCGGCTTGGTTCGATGCTCACGTCGTACACTGCGTCGGGACCGTCTCGCCACAGCTCCTCAACATCAACCCTTACTTCGTGTGATCGGTATGTCTGTCTATTAGCCTTGCGGCATGTCTTGCGACTGACGATGTTCGTGCCCTGAGGGTATGCCGTGAACAGGACTGGACGCGTTATGACCGTCACATGGTTCTGCATGTGGTACGTATCGTATTACGTGCGATAGGGACCAAGACTCATGCATTCCAGTCGCATCTCGCGTGGCGCTTTCGGTCTGGTCGCTGAAACTCGGTCTCGCCACCACCTGTTCGCACTTGCCACGCTCGATACTCGCTGTCGGTTCCGGTCTTGGCGAACAGCTCGAGATCCCGCACGCTCGAGATCCCGCACAGCCTCGTAACGAGCGTCTTTGCGGTGTCGGTTTCGGTCTGGACGCGGTGCGGCGAGACGGCTCGTTGCTCGTCAGATTGACGTTGTGGTACCCGGCTCGGTGTCGGTTTCGGTCAGGGAAGGGAAGGCTCGCGAACTCGCAGCGCGACGACAAGAAGGCATTCCGTTCGGTTTCGGCGAGGACGACTCGCTCTCGACACCACACGCAGTACGAGCTCTGGTCACGGCGGTTCGGTTTCGGTCTGGGCAACGGGGAAGCTCGTACGCTCAGCAATTCCAGCAACTGGGCGCGACGACGCTCAGCACCGCGGGAAGGCGGGCACAAGATAACTATATTGCAAGTAGAATACGATATTGAGCAGAAAGCGCGAGCCAAGGGACTGACAGGAGCAACGGTCGCTCAGCGTCCGAGCGACGTCCGCAAGGATTACCGCGAGCTGGACGGCGCGTTGTACGGGATGGGCAAGACGAGGAGCTCGGCGGGAAGGTTCACCGTGGACGACGGGGACTGGCGTGTGCTGGGTGGTGGAGAGCGCAGGCGACGGCGAGCGGGCACGAGGGTTGTACAGCGCTAGGGGACATGTACTGGACCACGCGTTGGGGCGAGTGCGTCCTGAACGGTGACGCGGAGAATTGTCAGTGGTCTTGAGGCGTCGAGAGCGTTGTGGACGACGTGGGCGGGGCGTTGTGTGAAGCGGGCGTGCACGAGGAGGACAAAGAGCGCGTTCGGGTGACTGTTATTTGGCCACCACGTATGCGGAAAGCCTGGCTCGTCGCGCTCCTCGTCCCGGGCGTCCTCGCCCAGGCGACCCAAGACTCCTCAACGACCGACAACGACGCGCCAGACAAGGTCGCCATCTAGCTCGTCGTCGTCAGACAGCGCTGACACGTTGTCTTAGGCAGCGAACACGTATGACCGCGCCGCAGAAGGTCCGTCGCGTCCAATCCAAGTTCACATCGCTGAACCCGCTCTCAGCGTCGCAGGCGTACGATAAAGCGCTCAAAACTTTGTCTACGATAGGCTCTGTGCAGGCGCCTCACGAGGACGGGCAGGCTGCGCTGTTCAGCAATTACCAGGGTCCGATCGCCTCTGCTTTACGAATAGCTTTGCGACTCGTCTACCAGCCCTGGCTCTCTCGCTCGGTAGCCTATATTACCGGAAAGGAGGCGACCCTGACGCGGCGGTACGAGGACGCGCGAAGTAAGGCCGTCAAGGTCGTCGACTTGCTCACTTACGCCGCCGAGCTCGGCAACCAAGAAGCTCTATACAAACTAGCTCACATATCCATGGTACGTCCTGCGTACCTATTTCATACTTTCGCTTTCGATCCGTACCCTTGCCTTGTTCTCGACGACGCGGTTCAACGTGCCGCGTCTCCGCCGCTGCACCCGCCGCCCCGCCTGCTGCATACCCATATATTACTCCTAATTGTCGCCACCACGGCGGAGACGATATTTTGCGGATATCTTCGTGTGTGTCTCTCTGGAAAGGTGGACGTTTGTCTGCCACTGCAGTCGCCCGCCCGCCGTTTTGGCTTGCCTGTGGGCCTTACGCTTGCGCATGCTAATGTGTGGTTGACGTGAGCACGCACGCTGCTCACGGTTACCGTGTTGCGACGACGTCCTGCGTGACGCGCGACTCGAAAAGGGACACTGCAGACGCCGTATATATGGCCGGC
The DNA here is from genome assembly GCA_001632375.1 of Exidia glandulosa HHB12029. NCBI lineage: Eukaryota > Fungi > Basidiomycota > Agaricomycetes > Auriculariales > Exidiaceae > Exidia > Exidia glandulosa. Next base: position 300,265 of record KV425906.1, read on the forward strand.
GCTGCACGCCCTTGCTCACTACGTTGAACCGCTTTCAGCGGCCAATCGTCGCGCGCCCCTTCCCTCAATCTCTGTGTCCATGCGTCAGGACTGTCCAGTCTCCACGAGCAATGCGGCCGCTCTTATTTACTCTCATATAACCACTCGTTCGCGTTGCGTCAATAATCCATCGCGCTTCGTAGCGCTGGTCACGGAGCGCTGAGACGAAATCGTGCAAAGCAGTCGTTTTTGATGCAACCCCCGTCTGCCTCTATATCTTATCCCTTATCCACGTTGTTAACCAACCCTCATAGTTTCCTCCGTCCATATTACCTCGAGATTCCAGACGCGCCTTCGAACTCTTCTCCCGCCACGCAGAGTTGACGGGCAACGCGACGTCCCAGGCTATGACAGCCTTCTTCTACGCCACGGGCTTCGGCAACGCGACAGAGGCTGA
>KV425907.1:0-22344 GCA_001632375.1 Exidia glandulosa HHB12029
AGCGCACCCGAACCCGAAAATGGTGTAGAACTCCATCCAGAGCTGTCGTCCAGCTTGATAAATGGCATGAGTACATGTTAGATACGGTGTGGACTTCGTACCTGCATAGAGTGGGCCAAGTTTGACGATGTCGGGGATGGTGAAAAAAGCGAATGCGAGCTTCGTGACACTGGCCGAGGAAGCCCAGGAGGAGCAATAGAGCTGTGTCTGAGAGGCGTCGTTGTGCGCTGGGTGTACTGATCCCAGTAAGGTGCACCAGACGAGGCCATTTTGGGTGGGGGAAAAAAGAGGAGAGAAGGGAGGACGGAAGCAACACCGCAAAGTCCGCATGCCGTTGCGTCCGAGCAAATGCAATCCGCTCCTGTACGCCGGGGCGGAACCGATTTAAGTCCCCTTTTGTGCTTAAAGTAATCCTAAAGTGGTGAAGGAGCTTAGGGAATAGTGAGAGGAGTGGCACATATCTATAGGCCTGAGAACAGTGCAGTCGGCAAGCACCATCCGAGCGACCTGCTGAACTCTATTTTACTATATGTATTTTCTGGAAATACTTTCTCTGGGTACTTAGTGGTATATCCTAAGTATATGAAGGACTTGATGAAGCTGATGTGTTGTTGCACTGTCTGTGCTTCAGGTGTACATTTCGGCTAGCACGGCCACCGAAATGAACGAGATTGTCATTTGAACGTTGGAGAGAACTTGCCGGATTACATTCTCCTGTGCAAGTTACTATACTACTTACTGTATGCCTATAGGCTGTATATACATCCGGAAGCAAATGCTTATGCTGTGACAAAATGTGACGTGTTACTATTGCGCTCGCCCGAGCGCCAGAATACGCGACTCGCAATAACAATCGAAATATAATAGGAGAAACCTCCATAAATTCAGACATTGTAAAGAACACATACAGGAGAGTTTCGACTCATCACATGGAGCTCACTGCCTACAATGATATGATGCTATATGCCCGAGAGACAAGAACTAGTCCTCCTCGTCTTCTATATCGTCCTCCTCCCACCCCATCTCTGCAATTTCAAGACCTGGCATCTCTGCCACAAAGACGTGGTCACGGAAAGCGTCCGGAAGCATAGATGAGTGGTGAGGCATTGCGACCACAGCGCGGATGGTGTTATACTCGACCACACGCAGCCCATCGTCGCCCTGATGCTGACATGACCACAGGGTATGGGATGAGAGCTCCAACAGCTCCTGGTCCGGTCGCGTACAAAGACAGACCATAGCGAGCGCCTTGTCTTGACCCGCGACGTCGAGTTCGAAGTAATAGCGCACTTCGGCAAATTCCAAGGTCCCGTTCAAGTCGAGCTGCTGTTCATTAGAAATCGCATGCAATCTTTGCGTTTTACGTACCTTCACGTCGCGGGCACGGCGAAGCTTCTCCGGCGCCCTTAACGCTTCCTTCCACTCGGAACGCGCAACCTGGCCATTCGGCAGGTACAGACGAGACCAACGCTGGATCTTCCTATCCCAATCATTAGGCATGTCGACATCTTGAGTCATGAGGTATGCACGAAGTGCATCGAACTCGCGCTCCGTCATGGCGCGTGAGTGTCGCTCCAGCGCGCGTAGGAGCCGGTAATTGTCAGACAGAGCAATCGACCCATGCGGTGCATGGGGAATTGCGTCGGCAGTGAGATGAAGATTGGGGACCATGATATCGAGCGCGTTCAATTGTGCGCGCTCGAGACCAATACGCGAGAGGTTTTCGTAAGGAGTTGAGTGTTGCCGCAAGTAAGCAGTAGTCAAGCCAATGAAGCGTTCCATCGTCCATTGGGAGTAGCACGCGCTAGGTCCAAGGCGAAAGGTCTCTGGAGCCCAGTGCCAGAGGTTGTGAATACTCTGCCTGACGAAGTGGAGGCGATCCGTCCGACGCTGATAGAACAGCCGCTCGAAGTCATCGATGAACTCGAGAAGGAGCTTCTGTGCACGCTCGATGTGCTTGCGAGAGATGCACTTCTGGTACAGAATCCGTACGCCAGCGACGAGCTTGCAGTACGTGCGATAGTACTCCATAGGAATGACGCCGAGAAAGAGACCAGGACCCAACTCGAAGAGATAAAGAAGGTGCTCCCACGCCTTGTAGCCACTGTTGATCTTCTCTGCAGGGTTACGTGGAGCGCGGCCGTGGCAACTTGGTATGAACCTGAGGCAGGCAGAAACATCGGCACCATGTTTCTCCCAGACCTCGCCGGTAAGAACGACCCAGTCCCACGAGTCAAGACTGTCGGACGCGCCTCGATCGATGGTTCCGCGAAGAAGACCAATAAAGAGATCTGCAAGGTTCAGAATCTCGTGCATGGCGTCACCGGGGCACATTCCAGGGACACCAAGAGGTGTCCATGGTTCGAGTCCGCGGAGAATACTGGGTTTCGTAATACCAGACTCGCGTCGCCGATACTCGAATGTCGTCGCATTCTCCGATGCACAGAGCCACGCAAGCCGCTCCTTGTAGAGAGTCTGGTTCAGCTTCGGCACGGATGTAACATCGATATCCGCATGATCGCAGCCCGCCATGACGTAGTTGTCAGGCTTTAGCAATGCAGGGTAATAGTGAGAACCGCCGGGCTTATGGCGACCTGGTGTCCCGCAGTAGAGGCGACAGCCAAACTTGCCGTGATGGGGCACCAGTCCGCTGAAAAGGACAGCAGCCACACCATCTGCGAGTGCGAGAAGTATTCGGAGAATCGACTGATATGTGAGTCGGCGAGATGCATCATAGACGTGAAGTCCACCAGCGTTGTTGATAGCCGCGATGTGATGCAGGCTCGGGTATAGGAACGAGTCGACATGCTTCGGCTTGCCTCGTATGAAAGTCGCGGGAATAAGCCATCGTTGCTTGTAGCGATACTTCGGGTCCACGTTCAGCAAGCCCCACATAACGATCCAGCAATCTGAGGTTTTGTTGCGGTAGAGTTGAGCGCCGTCCATGGACATCACGAGAATCGTGTCGTCGTCGCCAATCTTCTCGTCCCGAACAGCGTCAAGAATCGCGTCACCGCAAACGATGTCATCAAACTCGGAGAGCTTCCCGTCCTGTTGGCGCAGTGCAAGCAGAGCTCTAACCCGCTCCATGAAGTAACGCATCGCCCTAGCACGATCAGGATGACGACGAAGAGCCTGGATCTGTGGTCCGAGGAGAATCGTGTCGAATGTTTGGACGGCCTTACCGCGAGTGTTGTATCTCGCAGTATCGCAGTTGGGGCACTGATCGAGATCTGCGAAGGGCCCCGTGAAGGCGATACAGGACTTGGGGCACATGTCCGTCTCGATAGCGTAGACGCCGCTGACCCTCGCAATACGGCGCTTGACCTGTGCGAGCGAGAGATATAGATCCGCGTCGTCCGGATATGTCTCGCGAGACGAGGCTATGATCTTCGTATAACTGTCGTCCGAGCCGTTGCGAGTCGCGAGAAAGGTACGAATGCAGTGTCGGGTTATGCGATTCTCGTGCGAGTCCAAGTCTATGAGTTCATCGGATGGATTGAGTAGATCAGCGAGCTGCTCCTCGTTCAAGTCGCCATTCGCATGCGATGCGTTACGTAGCCCGTCGATGAACTGCTGTGTAATGTCGAGATCGTGCAATTGGGGACGGAGTGGCGGCGTGTCGTCCTCGCGCTCCTCCTCTTCCTCAGCCGGATCCGGCTGAGGAATGCCACCCCGGAGGTTGTGAAGAGGCGTAGGCTGTTGCTCAGGGGATGTAGTACGGGAAGGCGGGTCGGCAGGCGGATCGGCAGGTGGAGAGGTCGAGCGGCGAGGAGGGGGAGTGTGCTGCACATCGTCAAAGTCCCAGACTTGCTCATTCTCGTCATGCATGTGCATACGAAGCTCGGGCGACGGACTATGTTCCTGCTCAAGCGCGCCCTGCGTCTGCTTGTCCGCGCTTGCGTCCGTAGAGCCAGCAGCGCTCTGGCCGGCCTCGTTCTCCGCAGGTCGCGCATTTTTGTGCAATGGCATATAGTAAGTACTACGTCCAACCCATTTGCCATTGTGACAGCGGCGACACGTGCAATAGAGTCGCCCGCTTTCGTCGACATCGCCGCACTTTGGCGGTGCGTCGTCGTCTTCATCGCGCTCGATTCGACGCCGTTTACGACCCATAAAACGATCTGTGCCCATTTGTAAGCATGCATGACACGAAGAGATCAGCTGGCAAGCATACCTTACGAAAAGCAGGTGTAGGTAGACCGCTATAACAATCCGTACGGTGGACGACGAACTTGACGCTCACGCGATGCGACGAACTTAGCAAAAATAAGGGAAAAGACGAACTTGTCTATTCGAGAGTCGTGTGCTATGTGCCAAGAACGACGAAACTAGCTGGGACTACGTCTGGCTATGTGCGGATAAAGTCCACATCACTGGACTGGCTCAGGCTAGCTCCGGATAGCTCCGACTAGAGCGGGTTTTCACTGGGCCTGAGGGCGCCACTTCAAGGTTTTGTCGCTGTGGCCGCGAGGGGCACGCGTGGGAGCGCGAAAGCGTGCCGACATAGGCGTTTTCGCCGGGGCTGCTCCTAGGTACTGCTTCCAAATAAAGGGAGGGTTGACCCTGTCGGGTAGAGTGCGCGGCTGCGGCGGCAGTACGATCCTCCAGGGATGCTGAGGGAGGACAACAACGAAGAGGGGGGTTGGAGTCGGACCGTGGGACGCCGCGCATTGTCTTACCGCTCCTACTCCTAGATCGAGCTTATGGTATTCGTTGGCTTCTAGAGAGCAGAAGCGGAAGAGAAACCCGACATAGAGACTTTCCAAGCCAGGCCTAACACTCCCGTCCAGTCCTGTCTGGGGGTACACGTGGCCACCAGCGCTACAGCTGGAGGCAACGCAGCTGGAGACGCAGAACGGAGAAAATTTGAGGCGGTTGTTGAGATTCTGGCGGAGCTGCAACCGTGCTGCCGGCCTTGTCCCGACGTCTTCGAGTCGCTCGAGTCGCTCTCCGCAAGAACGTCTCTGCTCGAGCGCAACCGATGCAATGAGCGTCACCCGTCCCACGTTACTTGGTGGCGCGGTGCGCGTGTTATTGCCGAACCCTAGGCCACGCCACGATGCGACGACGTATAAAACACCCGCCCGGGCAACGCTTGGCCTGATCACCCTTCGTCGCAGACCCGTGGACTGACCCTCTGTGTCTTTGCGCCTTGCCGTGACATGCATAGGACTGCGATGTCCACCAAACCCAAGCCCTCTTCCGTCGAACGGTTGGACTCCCAGCCGTGCCCAACGTGCAAGACGACCTCCAAACGAAGCCTCGTCGTCTGCATCGATGGGACTTCGAACCAATTTAGTATTAGAGTGAGTCGCAAATTCCACGCTGAGGAGTTCTCACCTCTTTCAGAATACCAACGTCGTCGAACTCTATAGTCATCTTACCAAGAACGAAGATCAACGCACTTTCTACAACAGCGGTATCGGCACATACGCCAAACCGCATGGACTGACGCTCCGCCAATGGATTGACAACAAACTTGACCTTGCCATCGCCTGGTACGTTACGGTCAGTTGAGACGGTGGATACGGCTGATAGCATGTCCTAGGCGATTCGACAAGGTCCTTCTGAGCGCGTACCGATGGCTTTCAGAGAATTACGAGACCGGCGACAGGATCTATCTTTTTGGTCAGTCACGCCTGTGCCTAAATTTCAGCAACTGTTGACCGGCTTCAGGCTTTTCGCGCGGCGCTTATCAAGTTCGCGCGCTGTCGGCCATGATTCGAGATGTACGTCTTTCGCAGCTACACGGATGGCTTGCTTCGACTCATCGAAATCATGTACAGGTCGGTCTCATCCACAAAGGCAATCACGACCAGATCCCATTGTGAGGGGCACGCTTCATTCCTCGTGATACGCACTGAAATTTGTGCCAGCGCCTACAAGCTGTATGCAGATCCAAACTCTCGCGAGGTTTCGAGCACGCCGCTGTCCACATACGAAAATGTCAAAAGCTACCTGTACTACATGGCCGGGTGGAAGTATCCTCTCAAGGAAGGGTCGAGAGTCAACCTTGCAGCTCGGTTCAAGACAACTTTTTCCCGAAAGGACGTCAAGGTCCACTTTATCGGCGTGTGGTATGCGTCGTACTCGATTTCCGTGGCTTGTACATAACATTCTTATAGGGATACCGTCTCATCCGTCGGAGTTGTGTACGACAAGACTCTTCCTGGCACTACGGACGGCATGGAGCACGCGTGCTTTTTCCGCCATGCTCTTGCTATCCACGAGCGCCGCGTCAAGTTTCTCCCAGAGTTCGCGCGCACTTCCGCGAGCTCAGCGGCTGATGGCCGCGGCAATGAGGCGAGGAGTACGTTCCTGGGACATACCGTATGCTCGCAGCTGACCAAATGTGCCCCCAATAGCCACTGGGGGCGATTCTTCAGGTGGCGGGGCTGGCGAGCAGCGCAACCCTGTGGGAGATGGTCGTCAAGGTGTGTTTCGAGTCTGCGCATTCAGTCTCATTTAGCAGCTGACAACGCCGCAACATTGTATGAAGATCCCAACAACGTTCGAAGTGACATGCAAATGGTCCAGGATAGCGATGATCTCCCCCGCGACGGTACTCTGAGGACGAATGTGGTGAAGAAGGGTCCGATTTCTATCCACACGAGACCTTTCCGCGCTCAACCGCCGTTTCAGATGCAACTCTCGATGCTCCGGAACCACATTTCAAGGAAGTTTGGTTCGCCGGCTCCCATTCGGATATGTGAGTCCAGCCCGTAGTCCCCGCGTGATGTTCTTATGTCGCCTCAGCGGTGGTGGGAATGCGCCCAACATGGATCTTGACCGATTCGGCCCGTCATTGCGCTGGATGTTGTTCGAGAGTATGCTTGCCGGTCTCGACCTCGGCGACGACCCGCGCAAATGGGAGGACGACCCCGCAACTTTCAAGCCTTACAAGTCCCTGACGTGGATTTGGTGGATCCTCGAGTTATTCCCTGTGAAGCGGTTATCGTTTCTTGATTCGTCAAAGAGGTAAGCAACTCAGCACTCTGAGGATTTCTTGCTTACTTGGCGCTTCTTGCACACTCAGAGACGCAACGGTTCGCTGGTAGGCACATAACACAGACGCCTCCTTGGAATCTCACGTGAATTGCAGGCCACATCTCGGCCAGTGGCGTTGTGCCCTGAACGACCAAAAGCTTCACGCGTCGGCGCTGGAAGTCATCGGTCGCGACCGTCTACATTCCAAAGCCGTCAAGTATCTTCTAAAGCGAGAAGAAGATGAAGAAGCCGACCGAACGAGTGCACCGAGTGAGCAGGGGGGAGAAACGGACAGCACGAGTGCACCGAGCGCGCAGGAAGCCGACAACGCGAGTGCACCAAGCGCGCCGCCTGTACAGGGAGGCGCGTCAAAGCCCTCTTCAAACCGGGATTGTGTGTACGGTCCTGACCTGAAGCTCTGGCCCGACTTGGACATCGAGTCAGACCCGTACCATGACGCACTCAGCTTCCTCCGGCTTCTCCAACTGCGTCGTCTACCGCGCGCTTCGGATGTAGACCGGTTGGACGCACTCCTGGCCAATGGTGAGAAATCTTACTGCATATCACAATGAGTACTCATCTGGTCGTGGCATGATCGGCTACAGATGCAGGCCAAAATTCCATTCGCGACGCGATACAGAAGCTCATCGACAAAGACTGGAAGTCGAGCGCCAATCCCACTGATAACAACGACGACGACGACGACGAGAGAGTAGTCAAGTCGCGTAGCAAGGTGCTCAGCGAGTGGGGGTCTAGACTCCTTCTCATCCTGAAAGAGTGGGATGAGATGAGAAGCGCAGATCCAGCCTGCGGTAGAGCCCTCAGTGCTGTTTTCAGACTGTTTAAGCACCTTCACGCTAGACTTTCGTTCCCTCAGTCTCGCGAGCTACGCCGTCTTGCAAAATCCTTTGCGACACGCGGATCGGAGGGTAGCGAGGAGTTCCTATTGCTTGTCAACTCTGGTATGTGCATTGCGCGTGTTAACGGATAGCTTACTCAGGGCGGTGACAGTGATACCTGCTGCTCTGGATTTCCCGCTGCGCGATTGGAATGATAGCGCCGTGTTTCATCCCGACGGGAAGCGCGTCATTCTCGGTTCTACGTTAGCCAACGACTGCTTGGTGCTGGACTACTCGTCACCTCCGCTGTCCCCTCCGCTGCACCTAGCCAAAGGTGACAGGGTCTTTCAACTTGCTGTTTCGGGAGACGGCGCCTTCATTGGCGTTGCGTTGGACGCTCGGCGGCAAACAGTCCTCACCATCTGGGACGCAGCCTCACCCGGAGACGAGCCTATTCACACCGTTGAGAACGCTCCCGCGCCGCTCAGGTGCATTGCGTTCAATCACGACGGCACTCGCCTCGTAGCGGGGTGCAGAAACGGGGCTATCATCGTCTGGACTAAGGCGGACGGCCCTGTGTGGTCTCCACTCGCTTCATTCCCAGACGGCCCTATCTTCAGCATCTCTTGGTCTCGTGACAACTACGTCGCTGCGGGTTCGTATGAAGGGTTTTTGAGCGCCTGGGACATGGGCACAGCTACGCCCACCGAACTTCTACCACAGACAAAAGTGGGCCGTCGCGTCAACTGCCTAGCCTTTGCCCCGATGGCTACCCCAGAAGGCAGCCCCATCCGCATCGTGAGCGGGGGAAGCGTGCTTTCTGGGCTCGCGTACCGGCAATCTCTGCTCGCGTACTGGCAACTCGGCGTTGTGGAGGACGGAGTGTACCGACTCATTGGCCAACTGATGGGAGACGACATGTATTCTTACCCAATATGCGTGACCTTTTCTCCAGACGCAAAGCACATAGCGGCTAGTACGCAAGAGGGCCAAGTTCGCATCTGGGATGCAGACTCTTGCAAGCCCGTGTGCGACGACATCGATATCCCGGGCGGTTCCCTTGTACGGGCTCTGTCTTTCGAGCCAGATGATACAGCCGTGAGGGCGGCCTGCGAGGACGGCTTCGTTCGCCTCATTTGCTGGAAGTAGCTCTCATTCCTCCCTATGTCTTTCCCGCGTGTGCATATGCGCTCTCTCCATGTCTCGCCCGAAGAATCCTTGTCGCGTGCCCAAACCCCAGACCAATTGTGTGTACCTTTACGCCCTGCCCTCCTCCTCCATCTGCCGTTTGACTGTTTACGTAGAGCTACGGTGTTACGTTGAGAATTACAGATACAGTATCTACCGACGAGCGACCGTCTGGGACTGATTAATTACACAATAGGGATCATAACAATGACAGATGTCAGTCCGCGTTCACGACACGGAGACACGGGTTGGGAGCGTCGTACGCCGTGCCGAGCTCGCACGGAGGCTTCTCTTCTCGCGCTATCAGATCAGGAGCAGACAAGTCCTGGAGCGATGCGGATAATTTGCTTCTTCAGTTCTGCGTTCGGGACTTCATAAAATACAGATGCTATGCATTCACCTCACCCGCCATTAGGGTTACGGCAACGGTTCGCGCGAGCTCGACAGCCGGTTCAAGTGGATGTAAACGTCCGTCCCGTACCCCTCCATACTGATCAACTTCAAGTCGCCGCCAAAGTACCGTGCGTACTATCGTGTGCGGAGCGTGAGCGATGCGCGAACACTCCAAAGTGGAAGAGAGAGAGACGCACCAGCCTCGAAAGCGGCAACCCATACCCAAAGCCCGCCATCGGCGCCTGGAAATCCGTCGCGTCAAAGTCCGCGTCGAGCCCCTGGTTCTCCATCGTCGTGTACATATACGTCCATATGAGCGGTATAGCGCTACGAGGGATCCCACCGCCCTCGTCGGATATCTTGATCGTGATGTCTTCGCGACCTTCGACGACGACGACCTGCCAGTAAAGAAGGATGGAGGATAAGTACATGTATGCAAAACGCGGGCAAGGGCACGCGGTGGACATGCACAATCGAGGATACGGAGTGCAGGAATAAAGTCTACGGCTCCGCTTTCACAAAGCCACGGAGCTTAGGCCAGAAATCTCAGAGCGCGTCTGAGGCGCGTCTGGGATCTCGGAGCGGGTTGGGGCGAAGACGGGACAACGGGTCCTGAGCCGCGGAGCGCGTGAGGTCGGGATGGGCGGGGGGAGTTCGAGTGTGCGGCGCATCGCGAACCGACCACCCGAAGGCGGCGGACAGTACAAAATGAAAGGTAAGGAGTTCGAGCGAGACGACTGAGGCCAGCCGAGATCCCTGACGCGCTCTGAGATATTGGCGGGGGTTGCGATGAAACGACGTCGCTGCCGAATCACCGCCGCACCGGGAAGCATGTGCGCGTGAGGTCAGGATTGGCGGGCGCTTCGAGTGCGCGGCGCGTCGCGAACCGACCACCCGACGGCGGCGGACAAACAAAAAAATGAAGGATAGGGAGGTCGAGCGAGACGACGGAGCCCAGCCGAGATCTCTGACGCGCGCTGAGATCTCGGCGCCGGTTAGGGTGAAGACCCAGCCGCTGTCGAACCACCACCGCACCGGCGAGCGGCTGGTGGCGGGGTGGTCGAGTGTGCGGTGCATCGCGGACCGACCACCCGACAGCGCCAGACATAGAAAACCGAGAGAAATGATAGGTAGGTCAAAGAGGATGAGCGCAAGCGAGACGAGGAACACTGCTACCCTCTTTCCTCTCTCGACCACCTTCCCGCTCGACCTCCCAACCAGACAGAGACAAAGAGACCACGAAAACGCACCTTGATAGGCGGGAACTTGTCCTCCGCATTCGCACCATAATACTCCACGACGGCACGTAACGAGTTCTTCAGCAGCTCGAAACATATATGCGACCTGCGCGAGGCGAGGCGTCAGCCGAGCTCCGATCTCCACCCCACACTACGACAAAACCCGTGTGCCCACCACAGAAGGCATAGGCCAAAAGGGGGAAGAAGAAGAAGAAAAACGTCGCCCTCCACGTAAAAAAAGGAAAAGCATAGGAGAAGAGAGAAGGGGAAGAGGGAAACGCATAGGAGAAAAAAAGGAAGAAAAGGCAAGGGGAAGGAGAAAGGAAGAAGAAGACGTACAGATGCCCAGGCACATACGCGAAGCTCAGCTCCTTTGGACAGATGAGTTGGACGGGCGGGCCAGTGACCATCCCGTAGTGCTCCTCGCACACGAAGCGCGCGTTTTCTTTTGCTTCGTTGACGGTTTGGTATACGTTCTGCGGGCGCGATTTAGCGGAGAACAGGAAGGAAGGGGAGACGATGGGGCGAGCCAGATGAGAAGGGAATGCGCGACGGAGGTGGCGGGGACAGTACTGGGATGAGGCATGAAGAGGATCTGCGCCACCAGTACGCCCAGTGCGCGTGCACTCCCAGATCGCCCGCGGGATGGCGGGGAGCATGAGGAGGCGAGCGCGTACTACACGCACGCGCACGCGACAGCTCCGCGGGGGACAGTGGAAAATGTGGAAGGTTTTACGTGCTGACGACACGCGACAGGAGGGTGTAGGTGCGAAGAGACGAGGACGCGTACGCACGGTATTCGTACAGATGATTCCAACGTAGTCCTTGTCCGGCTGGAGTGTATTCAGCGCCACATCTGTACACCCAACCCGCGTCAGCACCATCTTTCCACAAACTCGACGCAAGACGTACGTTGACCGATGAGGAACCGTATGCCTATCCGACTCATATAGAACCTATCAAGCCAATCTTGCAGCTCGACAGCAATATTCCTTGTCTTGTGCGAGCGCTTCCATTCGTTCACGCCCTGCGCGACGGTGGTGACTGTCGGGTCGTGACGACGCTTGATCTGCTCGAGCAGACGCGTGAACGAGGTGTTGTACTGTCGTACTTCCGGCGGCCATTCGATGTCGGTCTTCGGGTTCACGTAGTATCTATACCAAGGTCAGCGGTCCGCGCACGAGCTGGGCAAGAGGCTGAAGAACGGACCTGCGGTTCATAGGTATCCGAAGCTTGGTACGGTCGCCGTTCCCGTTGCTCGTCATGCCGCTATTATGATTCGGGTCGAGCGATGGGTTCGGGGTCGCTTCTGGCAGGACTACAGACGCGGGGTAGGGCTCTGTGAGCGCGCGACGGACGTTGTCGGGCAGCGGTGGCGGTTTCGCGTTGATGAGTTCCTAAGCTCCATTTAGTACAAAACGCGCGCTTAACGTTTTCCAATGTACGTACCTCAAAAGACTGGGCATACCAATGCTTGACCTTGTTGATACTCGGCATGTCGTGCAGGTTGTACGGCAGCTGGTCGAGCTCTCGAACCCGGTGCGCCAGACGAATCGGCAGTTCCTCTAAAGTAAAGCGCGCAACCAGATCAATATATATAAGACAGATATAGATATATATAATAAGGCGCACCCTGTAAGAACTGCGAGGCCTTGAAGAGCGTGCCCTGTGACGGGTTCTGGCCAAAGAGGACCATCTGCTGGAGCGAGACGCCGGTCTGCGGGAAGGACGCGAAGTGGTGGATCTTGTCCCATAGCGCGGGCGATATACGGAATGCCGCGGCCATCGTCGAGCAGGTCGTGGTTGAGGGAAGAGAGGCGCACAAGACCGAGAGACGGAAAAGAAGCGCCCGTACCCCGCGTCACAGGCTCCGCACACGTGATTCCAATTCGCGTCTCTCTTCCCGACGATCCCATCAAATCCAGCGTCATACTTTCCCACTGTATATTTCTTCTTCTGCAACTGAGCTCACTTCGTATACATCTACTAGGAGAACTCCTTCCATAATGGAGGAAAGGTATTGAATGGTTGTCTCGCCGTGGAGGCTAGCCAGGAACGTCCAGACCGTTCGGGAGCCCGCGTCGACCGGCACGTGTTTCCCTCTCGCATCTCGCGCTTCAGCCAAAGTGTATCTGTGATTTGCAAGATAGGATCGTATGTTTCCGGGACAGGCTGAGGATGGACACCTTGAAGCCGAGGTCGCGTGCAAAGCATTACTGGACCAAGTGACTGCGACTCTGAGCGCGGATCCGAGCTCCGGCCATGGGTTGCCTTCTGCCTTCTATGTCCCACCCGCTGGCAGTCGCTGCCCCAAGGAACCCTCACGCCAGACACCATTCCTTCAAATGTCGGACCCGAGTTCGCAGCGGACTACGCCCTATACAGCCTCCTGTGGCGCGCCGCGGCCGACAGCTTCGTCCACAGAGTCGATCTCTCTGTACGGTCGAAGGAAACGCTTGGCGATCAATTGGATAAATTCGAAGCAAAACGCGCGCAATCACTGGCACCAACTTACAATTGGCAGACTTCAATCTCCTGAGTACGAGAAGTATCCATCCAAGCTGTAGACGGGCGGATGCAGATACAGGCTGCTTTACAGTAACCACCGCTCGAATCACGAGTTTCGTTTTGGACACAGTCCACGGGTTTGCGTTTATAAATATACATGTACGATGATCAAACGGAACTGTACCCTCTCAGCAGAACTTGAAGCACGGCTTCCTATTTCCATCGGAAGCATAGCCCAACGGGCGGAAGCGCGCGGTTCGGTTCTGTCTGGATGCGGGTTCCACCCCCTTACAGTCCGCGACTTTAATACGCTGCGGTCGGGTGTCGGATGTCCTCTCCAAAGGCCCGCGCGATCGACACGTCAGCGCGCTTCCGCTCCCCGACACGGAGGTAGGTGAGAAGGATCAAGGATAAAAAGACAGATACTGACTGTTGCAGACTTTTTTCATTTTAGCCTATGTACTTCGGGGAGAGCGTCCGTCTCGGAGGCTGAATTTTGAGCTCCGCAGTCGTTACTTGTTCTCGTACTTCCCGGACCGGCACTCACCGTCCCAGCTCTTACACGAGCGACTGTCTAGACCGTATGCTCGTGGGACATTGCTTGCCCGAACTCGCTCCTAGGTTCGAAAGAGGACATCCGCACAACATGATCCACGGTGGACACACGCGCAGATTACTAGACACTGAACAAGGCAAGACTCTCAGTCCATACCGATTATCGGTAAGGGTGTCTTACACCCCCTCGCGATTATCGCGAAGGGTGTATGACACCCTCACGGACGGGAGCGGGGGAGACCGCTGTCGGGATACCCCCCGACTTTCTATACCAATATATCGCTTTCTCGTGTACATATAGACCCTGAGAATGCATAGTGTAATAGATTTCTATTCCGATATATCGCTATCTTGTAGGCAGCCGTCGCAGACGGCTGTCGTGATACCCCCAACTTTCTATTGCGATATATCGCTTTGTCATGTAGATATGAACCTTGAGAATGCATAGTGTGACAAATTTCTATTACGATATATCGCTATCTTATGAGCTTGAGGGTACTCCTAAATATCTATCGCGATATATCCGCGTGACTGAGACGTCCTTTCCGGGCCACTGCATACCCCTGAGAATTTTATCACGATATATCGCGATCCATGGAACCACTTAATTGCTACTTTCTCCGCGTAGAGACGAGTCTAGGTGCCTCAAAATTTCTATCGTGATATATCGCGATGGCAGGGTACAGAAGGCTCGGAGACTTCTGGCAATAGCTGTATTTATACGTCTTACGACACTACGCTTTACCCAGTGTACGGGTGTTGTGCAGTGTGGGTTCGCGTTCAAGTGCGTCACGCGCGTGCAAGAAGTTGTTTGACAATTGAATAGGTCGAATCACAAACAAAGGCAATCGTGGTGGCTAAGCTTCTGTTTGCGACTCAAAGTCGCTCAACCACGTCGCTGCTCAAAATCAGACATGACGCTGCATCTGTGGGAGAGATACTGACCGACGTCGCCCAAGTCCGCGGCAGATTCGATGTCTGAGGTAGTCAACCAGCTCGCAAACAATCTGCGAGAACGGTCTAGTACGCCCGCATACATGGCTGCTTGACTACATGAGGTCAGCGCATTCCGTCCCATACCATGCGTCAGCACTAACCGTGCACAGTAAGCGTTGAACCCCGTGTCGCACCGTTGAGTGACCTGCGTTCGCAGGCGCGCATGCCACGACTGCACTTGGAATCTAAAGAAGCGGAGCGTTCGGCGCATCTCCTCTTCTAGGAGGAGGACCTCCTCTGTCCATCGTGCTGCACGAGCGGACGCGAGGTTCCTCTCTACCTTTTGCGCTACCAAACGGAGTTAACTGAGGTAAATGAAAACCCGACGGAAACGTACTTTCGTCTGCCCAGGAATCAAGGTCGTCCTCTGCAACTGCATCGCCGGTATGCTTTCCCCATATCCACGATACACGGTCCTTGCTATATCCGAGGTGCGCACCTTCCATATGCAGTTCGGCGAGATCGGCGTCCTCGAGCTTCTTGAGATTGGATTCCATGCTCATACCGAGACTCTGGAGTTTCTCAAACGAGTAGCGGTAGATGCTCTGCCACTTCTGGATAGACGACTCCACACGCGCGATGCTGTTATACGATTTAGTCATTGTTGACTGACCCGTGACGTGCCGTCGACGGTAAACGAGAACGGTCTTGAGCGCGATGAAGCGGCGGAGAGAGCGAATCGCCTCGCGAGCGTGCGCCTCCCGGAGTTGGTACTCGATTTGGGTCAAGCGCGCAAACTCAGGTAAGTCCTTCACGGTTGGGTCCCCAAGCAGTGCGCTCGGCATGTTGAGTACGATGGTCTCTTCTTGCCCGTCGTCTGCGTCCTCCTCGAGACTGTCGACGAAAGACTGCTGGAAGAGGGTCGTGAAAGTCGAAGACTGCCAGCTCCTCCACGCTCGCACACGTCGCGCGATCACGCCGCGTAGTTCAGCGATCTCCTTCTCAGTGGTTTCAGTTTTCTTCACACGGAGCATGCGCTTGACTTTTAGCCTAGGGCACATAAGTCAATACTTCGATCTCATGATTGAGAACGTACTGTTGGTCTTCAATCGAGAGCGCGACCGTGAAGAGATCAAGAACGCTCTTGCCCGTTCCAATAGCATCATCGAGGGACTTGACCACGTCGTCGTCGCGCAACGCCGCATGGATCTCACGTTGAGAAGGCGCTGTAAACGCAAACTGCGTCAGTTCTGCTGGAGAACGCACAGAAAGAGTCGCGTACCTTTGTCCTTAGACATCTGATATGGACTTTGCATTGACGCGGGCGGTTCTTCATTTCGCGCGAGATAGCGTAGCCACTCGTCTTCGTCTCGCTTCCAGATCGCCAACTGCTCTTGGGGGAGATCGTTCTCCAGGTCGCTAAGGTAGTGCGACTGCGTATCTCTCTCCTTGCGCGCGTTCTCCATCTTAGAATGCAGAAACTTCGCTGTTGCGCGGTCAGAGCGTGGTAACGGAGCCGTTCGACAAAAGACGCTTACGAAGCTCCACAGTCTTAAGCATATTCCAGTCCGCAAAGTGCTCGTTCAGGGTGTCTTCGCGTTGACCTGGACCCATCTCTTGTACGCTCGTACCGATCTTTCCGAGAATGGCCCACACGCGCTCGCCGTTGTCGCCGTCAAACATACCCATTCCGGGCTTGAGATGGATGTCCCTGACCCGCCTGCAGGATTCGATATGATTCGGAGAGTGATATTTACCGATCCCCGTGATGATGAGCGGCCAACTCTTGACCAGGTCAGGGAAGTCTTCGACCATCCACGGCGTAGTCGCGAGGCGCTCGTGGAACTGAACCCACCACTTGCATACAACGTCGTAGATCTCGATGAACACTTTCAGCCCTAAGTACCGTATATGCGAGCTGACCATCGCATAGTCAACGCAACGAAACCTGCAGAGTCTCAACGCCTACGAAACGAGCAATGTAAGCGTCACGTACCGTTCCCCATGAAACAGATCCGCCGTGCCATTCGCCTCGATCATGTCGTGTCGGCAGATGTGAGAAACGATGCCGGACTTGATGCCGCGGTAGTCCAAAGCCTTAAAGTCGTGACACCCTAGTGGCTAAGACGTAGGTCAGCCATGCGACAACTGCGATGGAAAGTAGACTCACGATAAGATCGTCCATCATCTCTAGCATAACCCTCGCGTACTTCGCGACGTGAACGAAGTACATAGCGTTGAGCGACAAGGGTAAATCGTTGTGGTCGACGTTTTTGTTCTTCTGACCCAACGAGAAGTTGCCGTCGCGAGTCGAATACCGAGCGTGCAGGAACCTTACAGCGTCAGCTTTTGAAACCTACACGGGCCGCGCAACGCACTGAAGAGCTAAATCAACAGTCTCCCACCCGGGAGACATGTTGATATCCGGCTGAGGACAGGCGGGACAGTATATTGCCAAGGAGCCCGCCCCCAGTTCCGTCCCCGGAGACGGCGGTCGTTGGGCATGACGCTTAAGGTTACGAAGATAGCAGAACTGCCGAAACGCGTTGATGAACTCGCGGGAACGATCCTACACTCAAGTCAGGCTGGAGAACGCGCGTAAGGCCCTCAACTTCATACCTTTGAGCTTTCCTTGTTCCAATAATCAGTCAACCTCTGTAAGAAGGTACAGAATCCGCTCGCCGTGACCTTTGTCGTCAACATCAGTAAGTGAAAGCTGCGGAGAGCGCCTCGGGTGATGACTGTCTTGGGCTCGAGGAATGACGCCAGGAACAGGTCGCTTCGCCATAGCTTCATTGCATCTTCGCCAGGGCGTCGATAGGTGCCGCAGTTGCAGCGCAGCACGCAAACGGAATGTATGCCGCGTTCGTGTACGACAGTCACGTTCAATGGCGCTCTAGTAGCGGCATTAGGGCAGGCGTCGCCGTAGTGTCCGATATTGATGACAAGTCCGAGCTGAGACAACGTCTTTCGACTGAAGAAACCGTTGTTCCAGTGATGAATGACGTGAAACGGGGAGTGCACGTGCGCGTCGACGATACATGCGGGGCAAAGAGGTCGCAGCTGGAAGCAATCGAACATTTGTACGTCGCAATGTTGTTGGTAACGCTGCAGCGAGCGCACGAGGAACCGATTCCCGGGTCCACCTTGCGCTCGAACATGATGTCCAGCATCGGCGATGCCCATCTGGACTGAAAGTCGTTCATAATCTCTGACTTCTTCTGCAGAGATGGTTAGGAAAGCTTGACAGAATCAAGTGGTACTCACCTTAGAGTTAGACGGCGGACCAACGGGTAACATGGGAGCAGGCGGGGTTGAGGATATCGCGCTCGCACGGGTCGCTGCTGGTACGGGCGCAACAACCCCGTCGCGCGAGAAGGCCCGCATGGGTACAGCAGCGTTGTCGGCCGCGATAGTCGACGATCCCGCGCTACGATTAGATCTTGGCGGTGGTGTTGGCTGACTGTCGGCAGCGCCATCGACAACCATCCGCGTGAAGGGCGCGCTGGTTCGAGGTTGTTTCGCCGCCGCGGCGTTGAGATCAGCGAGGGAACGTCTTTTCTTGTCACTCATAGGGGGCGCAGAGAGGAAGATGCGCGGGTCAGGCTGTAGTTGCTTCCTTATGAGATATCGCATTCTCATCGCGATGCATTGTCTCGCGTCGGCCCGCGCTCCGCAGACGCCGAACCCACGACGCCACTACTACGCTACTACGCTGCTTCAGACCACAAGCTTGACGACCTCCACCAGCGCCCGCTCCTCTGGCCTACTTTCGCGCCGACTTGGACTTGGACTTCGCCTTGGACTTGGGCGCACTGCATGCATTGTCAGCGTGCGTGCGAAAGGCATACTGCGCCACGCACACAGTCTTCTTCTTCTTCGTTGTCGGGTGCTCGACGCCATTCCCGACCTCATCGGCCTTGCGTTTCCGTCCCTTTGTCGGCGGGTTAGACGGGCCAGAATTGGGCAAGCCGTATCGAACGCCGTTCGTCACCGTCGCACCAACCCTGGAACAGGATGTCAGCAACATATGCTGAGCATAACATCGCCCGACTTACGCCGCGGTCATTTGCCCGAGCACGAGCGTCAAGTCGTTTGCCAACTCTTGCGGCGTTGGGAGCGAGGCAGCAGTTGCGCCGGTCTGGGCGGGCCAGCGGAGCATCCAAGCGATACCGAATACCAGCTGAACGACACCTCTACCACCCACAACGTGGAGGCTAACGAAGTCTCGCCCGTCAACCTCGGCGGGCGGGGCCATGTCGTGGAACTTCGCTTTAGGGCTGCGCGAGTCCGGTTGGAGCTGCATGTACCAGGCCACGAACTGCTTGTGGAACCGGTCGTCGACGTCGGCGGACGATTCGAGCGCCTCGTGTCGCTTTCGCTTCCAGCTGTTGTACATTTGCGGGCAGTCTTTAAGGAGTTCGCTCGTGAAGAGTTGCTGTGATCTGTTAGTGCATAATTTACCCCAGCGCAAGACCGGCCCATACCTTGTAAACCCCGTCGAAACGCTGCTCGAACTTGTACCACGCAAGCAGCAACTTGAGCCAGCCTTCGTCGCTCGAGACCCCCAGGAAGCGAGGGAGATCGAGCTTGATCCATGTCTTCGTACCCTTGTCGACGGAGAGTGTGGTGAGCTCGTCCAACAAAGCGTTCGAGGGCGGCGCGACGTGGGGCGACGGGGGGACGTTGGACTTGGACTTGGGCAGGGACGGCTGGTCGTCGTCGCCTTCTTCTTCTTCTGGCGTTGACAGGTCCGCCGCGTCTAGTTCCTTGTGCGATGATCGCGGCGACAAAGGTGGTAGAATGTCGAGCTCGCCCAACGCAGGATCCAAGGGAGTTGGGGGGCGGGGCGCTGAAGGGGATGATGCTTTCGACTGGTTCGCTCCCTTGGACGGCGTCTGCGATCCGAACGCAGCGACATCCGTGAGCTCGAAGTCGACGTCGGCTTGACCTCCTGCCGGCACACCTGCGCCCTCCTCTGGTTCCTTGTCGGCTGGGCGCGGGGGCGTAGAAGGCGGCGGCGGCGAAGGGGGAGGAGGAGGCGGTATAAGTGCGCTGTTGTCCGGCGGCGCGGGAGATTGAGACAACGAGCGACGCAGATCGTCTTGCGCGTCCGGCTCTGGGCTCGTCGTCGGAGACTGCATGTAGGGCAGAACGGGAATGGGAGCCACTGCTCTCGTCAGCATCGGCTCGTCGAGTAAAACATGAATACTCACAGCCCGCCGCCTTCCATATGTCTTTCATGAGCTCCCTCTCGACCTTGTCCTGGAGGCCGCGATTCCTGCTCCAGAACTTGAGGTCGCCGTTGGAGATACTGTATCACGATAAGTACACAGGTTTGGTGTAAACACGAAGGAATGAAGACTTACGACGCGATGGTGTACGAGTTTTGGGCGGGGCTCCACCCGCCAAAGGTCATAGTGATGCTCGCGCCTGTAACCGCCGCCATGTGGTCCACGACGTGCTGCACGATCCTGGGTAGAATATCGAAGCTTGGAAAGGTGAGCAGCAACGAAAACGGTCATGCTGATAGACGACGCACTCGACTTCATCTTTGCCCTCCTCCTCGCCATTCTCGGGCTCGTCGTTGCGCGCCGCCTTCGCAACCTCGTTAAACACGTCGAGCTCTCGTGGATCCGCCATATCGTAGACCTTGTCCCTTGCGGCCCAGTACAGCGCGCCGTATTCGGCGTTGGTAGGTGGCTCCCCGCTGGCGTCCTTGTGTTCCTGCACGTCCTTGGTGAACTGCGCGAGGATGTCGTCGTAGTGGGCCTTCGCCCAAAGATCCGAGGCCGACGCACGCGGGTGGCGACGCTTTGGCTTCGGCTTCGGCACGCCGAATAGCTTCTCGACCACAACCTGCGCAACGGCCTTCGCGGTTGGGGGAACTCGCTTCCCCTGTCGATAGTTCTTCTGGCGATTCCCAAGGTACTACGCGTCCGTAAACATCCGCGACGACGACATGGACAAGTCAATGAACACACCTTCTGCCATGCGCCTGAATTCTGATCCGTAACAGCGTCTGTATACTTCGCCTTGAACGCTTCGAAGAGCTCGACCTCAGCATCTCTCATGAAGTTACGACGCGCGCGATCCTTGTCCTGGGCAAGGACCTTGTCGAGGTAGGGGCGGATGAACTCTTCAGGCGCGTTGTCCGGATCGTCTTGATATTCGTCTTGTAGGTCGTTCCAGAGCGATGCACACGAAACCGGGACGCCGTCACGCGCCTTCTTGCGGCGCTTGGTGGCGGCTTTCTTGCGGCGCGGTGTCGGGCTTTTGGGCATAGGAAGAATGGTGCGCGGGGAGCAGGGTAGAGTTGAAGTGACGGACGAGAGCAAGCGGAAGCGATGGACGAGAGCAAGACCAGTGCGCTGACGAATGAAACATATGGCGCTGTGGCGAACAATAAGGAGAGCACGTGATGGAGAGCGCAGCGTCGCGTGGGAGGGGATACCGGCCGGGGTGACGAGATAATGCAAGGGGCGCGGCTCCAGCATTGTTCATGCGAGCGCTGCATCAGCAATCGCCCCACGAAGACCGGCCAAGGCGTTTCGCGTATAGGCGAATGATCCAGGGCCTCGTGCGAGGTCGTTAAGTATAGCAGTTGCCGTGCGAGAACGCAACGCCCATGGATCTCAACCCTCTTCCCCTCGACTTCAAAACCGCCGTCCGCTTCAGCGCCGAGTTGCTTGGGAGCTGGAAGCAGGCGGCGACCGCGGAACGGGCTGTCTTCGTCGTCGCCGTACTCTGCCAGGTCCCTCGGGGCGACGCCACAGACGAATATCGCGCAGTCTTCTTTGCCGAGTACGCGCCAACGCGAATGCAGCAACGTATTGGAGGCTCGTGTTACTCTCATGACTTGGCGCTTCTACGCCGACAAGCACAAGGTATCGTCGTCGTCGTCCTCGTTCCATACCGGGCGCGAGTACTCAATGCGCATACGGCGTAGATCTCGTTCTTTTGGACGATGCGCTCGGAGGACTTTGCGCGGGGGAGGATGGACGTTTACGTTCGAGATCTAGTTCGCGAGGATGTCGAGGGGTGGGTGTGCGCTGGAGGTCGCTGGTTGGGGAAAGAGGGTACATGGCACGCCCAAAGGCGAAGCGCCCGCTGGTTCGAATAGGACACAGTGCAGGACAATACATCTTATAGTCGTCGTGCACAGAGTACTCGAATATGTAGTAGAAGGGGTTGAACATTTCGTGGGAGATCAAGAAGAAGAATGCTCTGTCGAATTTAGTCAGCATAGCATATCGAGGCCTTCGCGCTTTGCCTCACCTTGCAAGACCGCCCTAATCAAGACTACCTTCTCCACCCACGGTGATCATGAGACGGCTCTTGGGGTTGATCAGCGCGCTTGTACGAATCCTCGAAGATATGGTTGCGCCGGACCTCCTTTGCTGCATCGTACGTCGCGGTCTCGTACGAGTGCTAGTTGGCGCCGTTGGAGTGCTGGGTGTCCTGCGGCAGGTTGTACTGAAATTGGTGGTACTGGACCTGCTGCTGAGCGACTGGCAGGCGCCCCGGCTCTGAAGTAAATGAGCTTGCGACGGAAGCCGCGCCCCTCAGAGTGCGACCAAGCGGGTCGATGCGACGCTCCCAGAGAGCAAGAAGCGTCCGCCGGCAGGTTGTACTGAAACTGGTGGTACTGGACCTGCTGCTGAGCGACTGGCAGGCGCCCCGGCTCTGAAGTAAAT